>BDJD01000667.1:213368-246200 GCA_002564525.1 Rosa multiflora
AATATAATATTTTTTGGTATAATTATTGTCCTTAATAGTCATTTTATAGTAGGTTATATATGTCATTTAATAATTCATAATAGAGTGAGGTCAAGTGAGCAGATTTGGAGGTCTCAATAGAAACTCTCATGCTTTAATGAGTATGTAGTGAAATTGGAAAATAAAAATAGATAGGGAAAATAATAAAGAATGCAATATAATATTATTGAATTGGAAAGTCTAGAGAAAATAAATATAACAATTTTAATAGTCATTTTATAGTAGGTTATATATGTCATTTAATAATTCATAATAGAGTGAGGTCAAGTGAGCAGATTTGGAGGTCCCAATAAAAATTCTCATTTTCTCTTAATGATTATAGGGGCCGTTAAAATGGTAGTGAGAAATGGACCACTTATCTAAACTAAAAATTATGGATTTTAATTTAGTTCGGTTCAATAAGCAATTAAGTTTTCGGCAACTGACATAATCAATAAGAAAAATGCTAGAGATCCCAAATGATGTGGCACGCGCCATGTTAGCATTTTGCCTCAAAAATATATTGATGAGGTGTAATTTATTCATTTTTTATTATATTATATTCAGCCTAAACAAAAAATTAAATTTAATCCCTTATCATTTTCTGGGAATCGCCTCCACAGCTCCACCCTCACCATACCAATTAATCTCCAGACTTGATCCCTTTTTGCTATTGCTATTTCAGATATCTTGTTGGAGGTTCAGTTCATTCACCCATAACATGACATAAGCAAAAGCTGCTCTCTCTCTCTCTCTCTGAAGTTTTCTGTTGCATCTCCGCCATTAAAATGCATTAAACCCTGCATGTTTAAGCTCTTCCTCTTGTCCATCATGATTTTTTTATTGATTGGGTTTTGATTGCAGCACTAGTTGCACTTTAATATCAGATGATTCACATCCCTTTTCTTATATTTCCAATGAATGATATGAGACATGAATCATATTCATGTATCCTTGTTGGTAAATAGTCTAAATAACATAATTATCAAAATATGGAAAATCCACCTCACTAGTTTTCTAAACAAAAGCTGATGACATAGCATATGCCACCTCATTTGGTATTAAAATTTTGTAATACTTTTTGGGATCTGTAGCACCACTCAATCAATAATCAAGGTAGTGTTCCGTTTTTAATTTTTAAAATTTTTTTTAGTTTCCTTATTTCTCTTTCTCTAAATCACCCAAATTTGTGAAGACCTTACCAAATATGGCGAATTTAGCTATTGTACGTCGTCGGCTTGGTTTATTGACATTGTTAGGTTACCAATTCCGAAAACCGGTGAAAATTGAGGTGGCTAGTTCAAATCAAATCACCATCGCACCGAATCAAAAGTGAGAAGGATTGTGTATGGGCAGATGTAGGTTGACATGTTCATTTGTGTCTCTATACTTCTAATTTGATCATATGTACCTATGTACATATGATCAATTTTGCCCAACCCTTGAATAGTAACTCCATTTTTTTTTAATTATTATTATTTTTTGTTTTTTATAAATTGTTAATGCGGTAGATCCACGAACTGACGGCACTCCGGGGAACCTAAAGAATGATTCTTAGGGTTACCTTTTGTTCACTCATCTCTGAATCAACCAATTATATATAGACACCTGTATTTTTATTGTAGAAAATTTGTTTTAACGCCAGAGGGGAAAGTTGCAGGTTCAATTAGAACAAATTGAAATTGGGTGTCTTTACATGCATGGTCAAGTCACAAAAACTAATTTGAGCAGGGATTGCCTCATCAGCAATTCATGAGGAATTAGTTACCATCAGACTTTGATTAATCAAATTAGTATTAATAAGAAGTTAAGAACACATGCGATCAAATTAGTAGTTAGGAAATATATAATTTTAGGTACACATATACCGTGCATGTAAAGTTTAGAGATAAAATGAATTTGACTCTAATCCAAACTTGGGCAGGTGCAAAAACTTGGGGACAAATAAGTGATATATTGCCCAGATAATATGTAATGGACATTGATCGAAACACAGACTATTTTAAGCTCAATACACATTAACATCAGGAGAAGAATCCAAACATTACACGATTCTAGCTTATCATAAACTGATAAAGAAATATAACGATCCTAATTTCCTAATACACCTAGGAAACGAACTATACAGGGCAGAAAAATAGAAAAGAATGACAGTGCAGAAACGCAGTAGCTAGAGAAGTAGAAAATACAGGGACTGCTGAAAAAGTCTTTAACAACCCAGACAACACAATAACTTCAATATATGCCCAGATATTTAAAATTACATGTATTTTTTTTTGGGCCGTGACCACTTACCCAATTTTAGCTTTAAAATTGCCACTTACTCCACTAAGAGTTTTTTAACCTCATTTACCTAATTTAACATCTACTGACAGTTTTGCCCCTATTAATTAACTCTCTCCTCTCTCTCTCTCTCTCTCTCTCTCTCTCTCTCTCTCTCTCTTCATGTCTGCAGATCAGAAAACGGGTTCGGTTTGTCTGAAACGAGGGAGAGCCAGCCAGGTCGGCGGCGTGCGCTTTTCCAATGCTTGTTGCTTTTCTTGCTCGGTCTAGTTCAGTACGGCCACATCGACGACGACGACGTCGAGATTCAGAGCCACGGCTTCAAATTCGAAATCAAGCAGCCACACATCAATGTCCAGTTCGACGACGATGGAGGAGATCAAGTCGGGTCACCGACGGCGGAGGGTCTGCTGGCGCGAGATCTAATGGAGGTATTCCTAGGTGGGGATGGCAGCAAACAATGTGTGGCGGGGATGGCTGCAAACAACATGTGGCGGTGGCCGGCTGGGTTGATTTGGTGGCCTGTTTTGGGTGCCCAAAGTAATCTGGGTTACCCGGACGGCTTAGTGTTGGGCTGTGTCATGAAGATAGTTTCTGGGCTGTTTTTGGGTCTAGAACTTTCATAGTTGCCTAGTTGGTTATGTCTATGTTAGTGAGAGCTATGTGGAAGTGAGTTGACCGGGTAACTCGAAAATGATGGGTAACTCGATTTTAAAGTTTTTTTTTTTGGTAAATTTGGCAGAAGGCTTATAAGGAAAGAAGAAAGAAGAATGAAAAAAAAAAAGTTTTATTGAGTAGTTATACATGTCTGTTGCGGGGCAATAATATGATTATTGGAGGCAATAATATGATTATTGGGAGACAATAATATGAGTATTGGGGGGCAATAATATGCATATAAATTGATCAATTGTGCCTGTAGTGTATTCCTGTTGGTTTTGGGAGTTTATGCAATTCACTTGAGGGCAATAATATGATTATTGGAGACAATAATATGATTATTGGGGGGCAATAATATAAGTATTGGGGGGAAATAATATGATTACAGGAGGGCAATAATATGGTTACTGGGTATTATTAGGGGGCAATAAATTCAAACGTCGAAATCCCGTCACCAGTCCGGTAGCTGGATTCCGGTGACTGATCGCCAGATTCCGGTCATCGGTAGCCGGGGTCGGGTCACCGGAGTCAAGCAAGGTCTCCAATGACTTCTTTATCTAAGTGACAAAGAAGAAGAGGGCAAAATTGTCCCAAAAATAAATAAAAATGAATTAAAAAATACTTAATTGGGTATTAGGGAAATAATCTCTTAGATTGTTTGGGTAAGTGGGTAATCTCTTAGAGTGTTTAGGTAAGTGGGCAATTTTTAAGCTAAAATTGGTAAATGATCATTTCCCCTTTTTATTGCATATGGTAATTGCTATAATGACTGTATACATGAGTTGAACCAATAGCTACTCTAGTCAGTTATACATCTCGAGATCTTCCAAATAACTTCTTTCCTGCAATGTCAATTTGCCCAAAAGGAAAATTCCTATTTCAAGCTACTATGTCTTATGAAGAAATTTGAAATATTTTGAATACAAGAAGGCAGTTGAATCCAGGGTCCAACTAGTAAAGAAGGGAGTCATAAAGAAGGTCAGCCAAGAGTGTGCCTGGATCCGTAAATCCTATTCATCACAGCAATTTCATTACCAAAAGGAGAAACCAAAAGATTATGGTATATGCAAGGGAGATCAGGGAAGCATGAGAAAAGAGAGGAGGTGTAAAAGAGTTAAAGAACATGATCCGTGATTAGCCCTGAAATTATAAATTTCATGGCCTCAATAACTTTTTCCAAGCTTACTCCTGCCTAACCTTACTTATTTAACACACAGGCATAAAGAAGAAGAAAAAAATAGAAGTAAGAAACCGACAAAAGCATACACAAGCCACACACACAATCTATTTTGTCAACGTGACTAGGCTTAAGGTCCTAAACCATAACAGATGGAATGTATTGCCATCACCATAAGCAGCAGCTTCCGCGTAATCTAAGCAGAACACTACAACAACAAGGGCGCAAAATGTGACAGCAATGAACAGTAGTATTGTTACAACAAGTAACTTTCTGCAGCTGATTACATGAATAAAACCGGTCAAACAGAGTGTCCCGTACAAATCTTTCAGGTCAGCAACACAAACTGTACCTGAAAATGAAAGACGATTTTTAATCCTTACCGGTAACAGAAAGTTATGGGAACCCAAGGGTCAGAAAAGACATTCCACAAGATAACTATAATCAGCTACAACACATATCTTACCCAGATTAACCAGCTGCAGCTTTCTAGAATGGCCTACTGAGCTATTAGGGCTTTCGAGTGAGCCTGCCCAGCAAACCGCAGGTAGAACAGAATCTAGTTGTTTGTGTGGGATCAAGGCGCAGAGCTCCAGAAAATGAATGCATGCTGGCAATAATGGAGTATACTTTTAAGCAATAATATTTGGAAAAGGAAAAATAGTGATATTTAATAGAAAAAACAATTTGCTAAAATAATAACCACACAGGTAGACAACTCAGCAAAACCATTAAGACCATTGGTTTGAAAACAAACCAAAACAAACCGAACAGCAAGACCTTTAAAACCCCATAACAAAATAATTGTGCATGCTACATCAGTTGCATGCGACCCTAACATAGTTTGAGATTTTGGTGTAGGTATAAGGTTTACACATGATATATTGGCATCCTTATATAAAGCACTGAAGAAGCCTACAAAGTTCATCAAAACTGATTTCAGAGAATTTCAGGTAAATGCATCTCATGCATAAGCATGGGATTAATGCAACAATCCATGAGTCAGTCCGAGTCAGTCCTACGTTTTAGTGAGTTCGATTTGGGAAAGTATCTTTCAGTTTTTAGATATTTCTTTACAAAGATATTTCCAAAAATATTCCAACCGGTAAAATCATGTATTGAATTCCTAAATATTTTAGGATTTGTTTATTTTTAATTGGATATGTTTTATTAAAAGATCTTTCCTATTAGGAGTCCAATTAGGGTTAAGTTGTGATTATCAAGGATTTTTTCTCTCCTTAATATATTTAGAAAGTGAGCATTCATTTGTGCACGACTTAGATGCAAGGATTTGTTGTTGCTTCTTGTTTGTTGAGTAAGAGTCACATAGGAGCCTTGAAACACTTGTTCGTGTCAAAGTGTTTCATTGATCATTCATACATGTGCATTGGTTCTCTTGAGATCAGTAGAGAAGGTGTTGATGCATGAAGAGTGATAGTTGCAGATCATTCAAGTGAAGAAGGCAGTCAAGGTTCAAGACAAACACCTCATTAGTTAGTCTAGTGATTGTAGCCGAGAACAGTGCTAATTGTGTTTGTAAAGAAACATATCCTTCATCATTAGTGAATTGATTTGATTTTGGGTTCTCAAGAGTAAGAGCCCCGCAGTGTTTTTAATCTCAAATTTGATGTTTTCACTGAGTAACCAAAAGTTGTGTGTTCTGTGTTATTTTTAGTTTCTGCCCAGTAAGGATAGCAACGTACCTATCAATCCCCGATACCCAGAAAATACATTTCAACCTACTGTTTTCATTTGGTATATAACATTGATTGAGATTTTTCGATCACTGTTAGATAAGGTAAAGTCTACTCTGTCATCAACTAACTGGATCCAAGATAAATGAGTAATAGTTAAGAAAAAAAGGGCATGTAGACCACCAATTCGAAAAGAAAACGTAGAATGAGAAAAACTAGTGTAATTACCCTTGCAACATAGTGCGTGATTCCCTTGACGTAGTGAGGCACCGCAGCAGCAGGGGTAGGACCAGGAACTTGATTGTAGAGCAAAACCATCATTTAAGGCGGGAGGCTATGAGCATAGAACAAAACCGCATTACGGAAGGATTGCAGCAACATACCGCTAGTGGGGTCTAGTTTGAGTGCCTTACCAAAGGCATTGAATGCCGCAAAGAAATCCTGAATCAATTGAAAATGGACACGTCAAGTACGGTATTAACAAGGATAATACATAGTATCGAGAGGTAGGTTGACTAGTCCCTTACATAATCAGATATCTAAATGCGAGAAATGGGGGGGGGGGGGGGGGGGGGACTTTAAATGAGGTAAGCCTCTAAACAAAGAAACGGAGATGACAGCTGAAACTGCCCCTTGTGCTATTAAAAAGAAAACATCTTTTTTTTTTTTTGGCATTGAAGAAACATTACAGAGGAAACAAAACAGAAAGAAAGAAACAAAGCAGCAAAACGATGAAGCAGGATAGCAAGAAGCAAACTCCAAAGGCACACCTAAGGAGGGGGGGCCGCAGCATCAAAGAGCAAAATACGCATTAGGGAGGGGGGAGGATTGGAGTACCAATCAACAGGACACACCCTGCGTAAAGCCATGGAAGCCACAAGATCAGCAGCACCGTTGGCTTTTCTACTGACCCAACGCCAGTTAACACGGTGGAAGCGGCCGGCAAGAACTCGTATACTAGCAACAATTGGGGAAGCCGTCCAGCCCACCGTTGAAAGGGGATTTTGCAGAGCAGAAATCAGAGATAAGGTATCAGATTCCAGCAATAGAGAAGAGAGGGAGAGGGAGGAGGCTGCGATGAGGCCAAGCTCAATAGCCATGGCTTCAGCAGCCAAAGGAGATGAAGTGAAATCAAACCTGGAGGATCCCCCCACAATGACTCTAGAAGGATCACGAATCACCACCGCCAAGCCACAAGAGTTAGAATCTTCATCCCAGGCCGCATCCGTGTTGAATTTAAGAGAACCACATTGAGGGGCAGACCAATGGGTATCCTTGGTAGACAGATCAGTGATGCAAGAGTGTCGCGGGGGAAGCAGCTTAGGAGGGATCTGAAGGTATTCCCTTGATGCAGTGAAGGCAAGAGAAGCAACAATCGATGGAGAAAAAGGGACTTGCTTGAAAATGAGGTTACACCTATATTTCCAAATGTACCACAGAAGGAAAGTAACATGGGTGGGAAATTGAGCATCAGCAAGAGCTAAACCATTGTCAGAGTTAAACAGCGCCAACAACCAACTGTCGAATGTGGTGATTCCTTGAGTGTCAATACAATAACTGAGAGGATGTGAAAACCAGGTCAGAATAGCCAGAGGACAAAGAAGTAACCCATGTTCAACTGTCTCAGGATAAGAATCACAGAGGGGGCAAATAGGGGAGGTAGCCAGGTGTCTCCTAAATCTGTTTGAGTTTGTAGCCAAAATATTGGACATAGCACGCCACAAGAAGAACTTGATTTTGGATGGGGCACGAAGTTCCCATATCCACTTCCAGACTTGAGGATGAATTTGATGAGACTGATGAGGGTGACAAATGAGAGTAGGAATGGACTTCGAAACTGCAAATTTATAACCTGATTTTACTGAATACTCCCCCGAGGTGGTAGCAGACCAAATTAGTTTATCCAGTTCAATAGCAGGCCCAAATTGTGTAGCACGGATTGCCGAGATTACCTCAGGAGGGAGCAGAGCATGTAAGTCTGACAGATTCCACACGTTTGCAGATCTGTCAATGAGAGAGGAGACTGGCGTGAATGGAGCATGAGGGGGCATAAGGGAACTCAGATTAAAGTTTGGATGTCGTGGAATCCAGTTGTCACGCCAAAAATTGACATCCGCCCCAGAACCGATTTGCCAAAGAGAGCCAGCTGTAAGGAGAGATCTACCCTCCAGCAAACTAGACCACGCCCACGAGGGGGATGAACCTCGAACTGCATGGAGAAAGGAACAGTGGGGGAAGTACAAACTTTTCAAAACTCGAGCCCATAGCGCTTCAGGATTGGACAATAGGCGCCAACCTTGTTTAGCTAGTAGAGCAATGTTGAAATCTGCAAGATTGCAGAAGCCAAGGCCTCCATCAGACTTTGGGAGGCCAAGCACATCCCACTTCTTCCAGTGAATACCCGACTTGAGTGCGCTATTCCCCCACCAGAAATTGGCTAATGAGGAGGAAATCTTGCTGCAAACCGTAGTGGGAAACTTGAAAACGGTCATAGGGTATGCCGGAACAGCAAGTGCGACCGCTTTAATCATGGTCTCCTTCTCTGCCTGAGATAAGGTTGAAAGGTTCCATCCCTCAATTTTTTTTGTCAATTTTCTCTCTCACATAATTCAGAGCAGAAATCTTTGACCGACCCCAAATGGTAGGAAGACCCAAATACGAACCCGGATTCGTCACTGCTTTCATCCCCAAGATATGCCTAATAAGATGAACAATCTCCGGTCTTGTGTTGGGACTAAAGTATAAGGAGGACTTGTGAAGATTAATTGATTGACCAGAAGCTGTGCAATACATATGAAGAGTGTCAGATAATACCTCACAATTGTATAAGGTAGCTTTCAGGAAGAAAATGGAATCGTCAGCAAAGAAGAGATGGCTAACTTCCGGGCCATCCAGACCAAGCTTAACAGCATCAAGAAGACGGTTATGGCATATCCTTCTAATCATTGACGAAAGAACATCATTGATGAAAAGGAAAAGAAAGGGGGAAAGTGGGTCTCCCTGTCTCAATCCCCTTGTAGGCTTGAATTTCCTGCCAGGAGTACCGTTGACCAACACAGCCATGGAAACAGAAGTGACACAGGCCATCACTAATCGAACCCAAGAAGGATGAAACCCCAATTTTAGTAAAACCAATTCCAGAAACTTCCAATCAACACGGTCATATGCCTTGTTCATGTCTAGCTTCAGAGCAAACTCTCCATCAGAACTAGATTTGAGGAGCTTAAGGTGGTGGAAACATTCATGTGCAACAAGGATGTTGTCTTGGATTTGTCTCCCAGCAACAAAGGCAGACTGGTTTTCCGAAATGAGATCTGGCATGAAAGGACGAAGTCGGTTGGAAATGATCTTAGTGAGAATTTTGTAAGCAAAGTTACACAGAGCAATAGGGCAAAATTGAGAAGCATGCTCAGGGGTTTCCACTTTTGGGATAAGGGCAATAAAGGTGCAGTTGAACTGATCCGGCAGAGACTTAGCCAAAAAGGACTGAGAAGTGGCCTCTTTGACTACAAGCTTGACAATATCCCAGTAGGACTGGTAAAAGGTACCTGAGAATCCGTCGGGGCCAGGGGCTTTAAGTGCACCAAGTTGAAAGACAGCATCCCTCACTTCTTGAAGAGAAATATCATTCAATAGAGCATTGTTCATTTCGTGGGTGACAACCGGTTCAACAAAGTCCAAAACAGTGTCGGTATTAGTAGGGGGAGAGGCAGTATACAAATCACGAAAGTACCGGTTCAAATGAGAGACAACAGCAGATTCAGACAGTAACCAAGAACCAGCATCATCCTTGAGGCGAAGCATTTTGTTCCTGCGTGTATGCATAATAGTCATCTGATGGAAATAATGAGTGTTCTGGTCACCATGGGCAAGCCAAGAGATTCGAGATCGTTGCTTCCAATACATTTATTCAAGCAACCAAAGAGAAGCAAAGTGATTTGGGGTGGTGGAAATGTCATTCTGGGTGTCCTCCGTTTCTGACTCTAACAAAGACTGGATCTTTTGTATACCATCAGAAACCTGATTGCCAAAATTTGGAAAAGTAGCATTAGCCCAAAGAGTGAGGGCAGATTTGCAGCGATCCAAGTTCTCAATCCAAGTAGTGGAAGCCAAATCCGAAGAAATAGATTTCCAATTGGAGTGAACGAGCTGAAAACTATCCGGATGTGAGGTCCACAAGTGTTCGAACCGAAACAACTTGGTAGCTTTGGTTTCCTTTGGAGCAGAGTCCAGAAGTATGGGTCGGTGGTCAGAGCCCAATTTAGGGAGATGGAACACTTGAGTCTTTTGATGGGCAGTCAGCCAAGCAGAATTTGCCTGCCAGACCCTTGTCAAGTCTTTCTTTGATGATGATTCTACCATTCTGGAAACAGAACCAGGTGTAGTTAGGGCCTTGAAAATGAAGATCAGATAATCCAGAATGGGAGAGGAAATTAATCCTGGAACAGAGAGAGTCTCCAATGGGGTTGAGGAAGGCCACCCCATTTTTCATGTAGCCAGAGAATCTCATTGAAGTCACCAATGCACAACCAGGGTACTACTCTAGGAGAGAAAGCAGGATACAAAGAACGCCAAAAGGCATTTTTTTTATTAACATGGGGAGTACCATACATCCATGAAATATTACAGTGGAAAGCCTCCGAAATGAAGCAAACAGTAGTATTAATATAATTATCCGAGCTAGTTATACTGGAAACTTGGACAGAGCTGTCCCAAAATAGAGCAAGACCCCCACTGCTCTGGCCAGTAGGTTTGACTACAAACATGTGGTCAAATTTTAGTGTCTTCTTCCAATCTTGAAGGGTTTGTTCTTGCTGATGAGTCTCCATTATAAAAAGCATAGAGGGACTGTGATGTTGTATTAAACGTTTAAGATGTTTCCCTGTCAGGGCAGTCCCAAGACCCTGACAATTCCAAAACAGCAGCCTCATGGGGGGCCCGTGGCTGCATATGGCCAGCCACCGGTGCCAATTTCAGTAGTGGGACTATCATGGGTAGAGATAGTGACAGAAACTGTGGGCAGTGTCAAAGGGTGTTGTGAACCCAACAGAGGAGCATCATCAGTCAAATTGGTATCAGTAGGGGGACTTGAGATCAGAGAATTCTCAGTCTGGATGAGACAAACATCAACCATACCATCAAGTGTAGCCACAGTATCACTCAGAGGAGAGTGGTTGGTTGCAATAGATGTGGGACCACCACCACGGGCAGAACGAGCACGACCACGAGCTCCATGCGCGCCACGACCTCTTCCACGGCCAGGACTGGTAGGGAGCTTTGGGATGCACTGCCTCCCAATGGACAGAATAGGAGAGGAGGCCGGAAGGATGATCTGCTCAAAAATGGACTGTGGAGCTAAAGACAGATCCGGTTGAGCTACAGTGGGGGCCGTAATTTTTGACTTCTTATTGACACGGGTAGAACTTTCCGGTACGTCTTCCGTCAAACGCTTGAGCCGGAGTTGATCAAGGAAGGCAGCAATCCCAGAGACAGTATGGTCAGTAGGTGGAAGTGGTGGTTGTGAGATTGAGTGGGTGATGGTAGGGAAGAGATCAGCTAGAGTGCCAGAGTGAGTGTGGTTATGTGGCTGGGGTGAGGTGTATAAAGGGGCAAATTGGGTCAGAGGTTGGGGGTGGGTATGGTGGGCCAGAAAAGGATAAGAGGGTGGATCGAGTGGGACAAATTCATTGAGAGAGTGGTTAAAAATGAATTGTGTATTCCCCAAAGAAATTTCTCCAGAGGAACCCAAGGTAGGGAAAGTTCGAGAGGCATTGTTATGGGGTAAGAAGGTATCAAGGGAAGTTTCAACCTCAACAATAGGTTCATTAACAGGGCCGACCTTAGCCTTACCTTTGACCGAAGGGCCGACAGAGGAGGAAGCAACGGTCAACGAAATGGGAGAGTTGTTTTGGTGGGTATCAGTTGCGGGTGGGGAAGGGATGTCAGAAATGATAAGGGGCCTCGTAGAAGGCAGATGGGGCACGTGAACGAGTGCTTGGGTTAGAGGAGAGCTTGGGAACTCACAACAATTTTGTCTGGTTTGAAAGCTCTGTCTTTGGAAGCGGTCCCAACCTCTCTCACTATCAAAAGAGGATCCATGAGAGAGACGTCGTGCAGCTGGGGTGATCATCCACACACCCAAACGATCTGCTCTTTGGAAGCGGGCCTGGTTGCAAAAACGTTCACTATGCCCCAAGCGGCCACAGTTGTAGCAGAAGAGAGAGATCCTCTCATACCGGAACTCCACCCAAGTGGGATTATTGGCTCCCGACCTTATCCAAACACCGGGAGTAAGGGGAAGAAGGGTATTTATGTTGACTCGTACCCGAAGAAAACCCCTCGATCCATTAATGGAGTCGGGATCTTCAATTGCCATCACCGAGCCAGCAACCGCTCCAAGGAGATTGGCATTGGATCGAGTCATCTGCCCCTGAGGAAGTCCGTGGGTCTAAATCCAAATGGCCAGAGAATGAATCGGAACATCCTCAAGTCTTGCCTCCAAGGGCCAAGTATTGATGCTTATGGTGTGACCCATAACTGACCAGGGTCCTCTGTCCAGGATTAATTGGCCAGTCTCAGCCTCCATGGGTGTTATAGTGAAAGTACGGTTATCGCGAATGGCTTCGATATGGACTTCACAAAAATCAGACCACGCTCGAGTGAGGATCCGAATCACAGCAGCAGTATTGAGAAATTTATCAGCGATGAGGAAGCCTAGAAGGGTGAGAGGTTGTTGAGCTTGAGGGTCAGGTTGGTTTAGATCGATTACATGTTCATCAGGGTTGATGTTTCCATCAGATTGCAAGGCGCAAAGACGGAAAGTGGAGTACTTGTAAGGTGAAAGATGGAAGAGATTTGTGGGGGAAGTGTATTGGCTTCTTCGAGTATGGATTGTTAAGATGTAAGAAAGAGGTTGAATGTATTCTAATAAATAGGCAGATCCAGAAGTGGTGTTCATTGAGAAGCAGGGGCAATGAGGTGACCAAAATTAATGGTGGTGTGATTTCCCAATATGGCTAGTTGGCCGATAGGGGAGGAGGACTGTGGGTGTAGCTGCAGAGCAGATGAAATTAAATTTGCTGGGAGACACAGAGAGAGTAAGATCCGGCGAGTGGTTTGAACAAGGATTTTTAGGGGCGGCAGAAGGCAAGCTAGAACTAGATTAAGCAGGGGAAATAAAGGCTGGAGAGAGAAAGAACAGGAGGTTGAGAAGACGTGAGTGGGTGGGAGTAAAGCCCAGACGGCGGAGCAGGTATGGGTTAGTGATGGTGTTGGAGCAAGTTGCTTGGGTTTCACTGTTGCTAGTGGGTTAGATAGGGATAAGGTCGGAATTGCTCCGAGGATTTCACTGTTGCTAGTGGGTTTCCACTGCTGGGAGTGAGGGGTTTCTCTATTCTAGAGAGAGACGCTCTCAACTTAGAGAGAGAAGTTGCTCAAAATTGTTTTGGGTTTAAAAAGAAAACATCTTGAATGTTCTTACATTGGCTTCGAAGAAGCAGGTTCCAGCATTGTAAGACATTATCAACATCTGAACATCATTGTAATAACCATAGTTTGTTAAGAGAAAAACAGGACCTACAGAAAAAGAACACCCAAGGGATCAAAACCCTGTTTTCAAAAATTCCAAGAGCAACAGTAGCACATTTTACTTGATAGGAAAAGAAACATAAACAATAGGTAATAAGAAAACACATAAAGCTAAAAACTTTCTGCTAATGCTAAAGCATACCAAGCAATAAAACTAGAAATGAACATTTTTTTACCAAAGAATTGAGAAGAGACCCAAAATCACAATCTTGATGGAGAACAATTCTAACGAAGAAATGTAAATAAAAGTAATGAGGTAAAGACTCATACCATAATCAATGTTGGGTGACCAGAGAAGGCTAAGTAGCGGGGAAGGTGATTGGAGAAGAAGGATAATATTGGTGGTGATAAAAAAAGAAGAGGCGACAGAGAACTGTTTGGATTCTTAGAGGGAAAGGATGAGGACTATGAAATTGTAAACGGTAAAATGTCATTCTCTTTATATTTATATATAAATATAAAGAAAGTAAAAAAGTAAAGTAAAGAGTAAAAAGTCAAATAGTAACAAATAACAATAACTTATCGATGCTTATCGTTTTGGAGTGTGTCCTGAACGATGTCGTCTGGGACACTCCCAAACGACCTCATTTTTGTCATAAAAAAAAACGACATCGTTTGGGACCCATCCCAAACTGCGGCTTCTAGCCCTCCAAAACCTTAGAGAGAGAGGGTTTACCTTGCAGAGTTCCACTAGAGGTGGGATTGGGGGGGGGGGGGGACTTTACATGAGGTAAGCCTCTAAACAAAGAAACGGAGATGACAGCTGAAACTGCTCCTAGTGCTATTAAAAAGAAAACATCTTGAATGTTCTTACATTGGCTTCGAAGAAGCAGGTTCCAGCATTGTAAGACATTACCATCATCTTAGCATCATTGTAATAACCATAGTTTGTTCAGAGAAAAACAGGAAAAGAACACCCACGGGATCAAAACCCTGTTTTCAAAAATTCCAAGAGCAACAGTAACACATTTTACTTGATAGGAAAAGAAACATAAACAATAGGTAATAAGAAAACACATAAAGCTAAACATTTTCTGCTAATGCTAAAGCATACCAAGCAATAAAACTAGAAATGAACATTTTTTTACCAAAGAATTGAGAAGAGACCCAAAATCATAATCTTGATGGAGAACAATTCTAACCAAGAAATGTCAACAAAAGTAATGAGGTAAACACTCATACCAGAATCAATGTTGGGTGACCAGAGAAGGCTAAGTAGTGGGGAAGGTGATCGGAGAAGAAGGATAATATTGGTGGTGATCGGAAAAGAAGAGGCGACAGAGAACTGTTTGGATTCTTGGAAGGAAAGGAGGAGGACTATGAAATTGTAAACGGTAAAATGTCATTCTCTTTAAATGAGGTAAGCCTCTAAACAAAGAAACGGAGATGACAGCTAAACTGCTCCTAGTGCTATTAAAAAGAAAACATCTTGAATGTTCTTACATTGGCTTCGAAGAAGCAGGTTCCAGCATTGTAAGACATTACCGACATCTAAGCATTATTGTAATAACCATAGTTTGTTCAGAGAAAAATAGGACCTACAAAAAAAGAACACCGAAGGGATCAAAACCTTGTTTTCAAAAATTCCAAGAGCAACAGTAACACATTTTACTTGATAGGAAAAGAAACATAAACAATAGGTAATAAGAAAACACATAAAGCTAAACACTTTCTGCTAATGCTAAAGCATACCAAGCAATAAAACTAGAAATGAACATTTTTTTACCAAAGAATTAAGTAGAGACCCAAAATCATAATCTTGATGGAGAACAATTCTAACGAAGAAATGTAAACAAAAGTAATGAGGTAAAGACTCATACCAGAATCAATGTTGGGTGACCAGAGAAGGCTAAGTAGTGGGAAGGTGATCGGAGAAGAAGGATAATATTGGTGGTGATCGGAAAAAAAGAGGCGACAGAGAACTGTTTGGATTCTTGGAGGGAAAGGAGGAGGACTATGAAATTGTAAACGGTAAAATGTCATTCTCTTTATATTTATATATAAATATAAAGAAAGTAAAAAAGTAAAGTAAAGAGTAAAAAGTCAAACAGTAACAAATAACAATAACTTACCGATGCTTATCGTTTTGGAGTGTGTCCCGAACGATGTCGTCTGGGACACTCCCAAACGACATCGTTTTTGTCATAAAAAAAAAACATTGTTTGGGACCCATCCCAAACTCATCGAATTGGCTCTTCCCAAACAGCGGCTCCCAGCCCTCCAAAACCTTAGAGAGAGAGAGAGGGTTTACCTTGCAGAGTTCCACTAGACGTGGGATTACAGAGGCGGAGGTCGGAGGTGATGAGTGGTAAGGACTGGGTCAGGCACCCTGTGGGCTTTTTATTTCAAAGACTTGGACAAGTTATATTACCCAAACTTCAGAAGAACAATGGAAACAAATTTTTGGGAAGCTTTTTCTTGGAGTTTTAGGTGTTGAGTTTATTTTTCTTTTGAGCCAATAATTGTCAAGTATTTATTGCTATATTCGAAATTTCAATTTTGAATCTCTCTTCTCCATTCATTAATGATTATAGGGGCGACCAAAGTGGCACCGAGAAATTAATAATTTATCTAAATCAAATTATCAATTTCAATTTAGTTCAAGTCAACCAACCAACAACTTTCAGTGTAACTGACATAATCAATAATCAAGGTAACGTTCTCCTCTTTTTCCCTTATCTCTTTGTCTCTAAATCATGCAAAGTGGGTTTGTCCACTTAGAGGAAGGCTCAAAGTGAACATACATGATATATAGCGCACCCAGGAACTCTCCATCAGTACCTCGCGCAACCACGCGCACACCGATCACCATCCAGCTTGAAGGCACCACCTAGATTTTGTATGCAATAATAGTAATTCACCCAAATTCTTTTCTGCCTCCATTGGCTATATTTTCTAGTAGCGCCTTCATGTGTTATTCACGGAGCTGGTTTGATTTTGGTGACTCACGAGACATGTATACATACATTTAGTGGGACCCATGAGGCAACTAAGTTTGCTTAGTCACATTTCAAGTGCTGAGCGAATTACTTTAATAAATTTTATTTTGATTAAATTTTGGTGTTTACCCAACTGCACTGGCCCTATTTCAAAAAAAAAAAAAAAAACTCAGGTTTCATTCCCCATATAAACTCCACTCCCTCTCCAAATTTCTGCACTCCCACTGAAAAACAGAGAGAGAGACAGAAAGATCACAAAATAGCAAGATTAAAGCTTGTATATTAAATCGAAAGTTCGAAACAGATACAATGAAACAATTACTAACGACACAATGCAACATGAGGTTCACTCGTTGAAACACAACCAATAGCAAATATTTTCTTGTTTTGTTAGTTTGAGATAACGATTTGTATACATATAAGTTCAACCAATAGTCTGTGGATAACTTCTAGATTTAGGAAGGGGTGTTGGCCACCTTGGGAGTACAAATGGGAAGGCGCCTCGCCCAAAATCAACGAGACTTTCATATGGATTGATTAATGCAGCCTCCTTTAACCTTTTATCACGAATGTTACACGTGACAATAGGGTTTTTTATTTCAACAATGTCTGAACTCTTTGAGAACTTTTGAAATGATACTTAAATTTTCAAAGTTATCAATGTGATACCTGGACTCATTTTTTCGTATCAACGTCGTACCTACGATCGATTTCCTTTACGGTGCCGTTAAAATGAACACGTGTAACGCACGTGACACACCAAGTGATGACAAAAAGACTGATTTACCCTAATTATAGCGCTATAGCTGACATTTTACGTATTTTTAATGAAAAAATAACCTATTTGTCTTTTTTTATAATCAATTTTTTTAAGGCCTTTTTTCTTCTTCTTTGAGTTTCTCCACCTCTCGCCTTCGGAGAAGATAGGAGTTGTTGATGGTGTGGCTGGGGTTACAGAGAGAGATGAGGTCAGGTGCCCAGAGAATCTGGGTGTCCAAATCACTTCTAGGTGCGGGTATGCCTGCACGTGAATTAGCTTTCAGGAGTCGCCGGACAATGTGGAGGCCGGGCTCAACTCGACGGAGGCCGTGAGTCCGATGGTGGTGGAGGTTTTGGATCCCTATTCATTTCACCCATCTTGGCAATGTCGGAATTCGAAAAGCCCGAATCTTCAAAAGCTTTGATTTTGGGTTTGATGGAATCGTCGAGTTTTCTCAGTCTGGGGATTTTTATTTTTTGAATCACTCCCTCGAGATGGGTTTCTGAGATTTTGGATGGGGAGGAAGAGTAAAACAATAGTGAGATTGAGGTGTTGAAACATGGCCTGGGAAGAAGCAACGAGCTTCTCATAACACTTGTGTATTTTTCAATTTTCATGCTTTGTTGCTTTGGATTGGTTTGATTAGTCTTGTTGGTTTTGGGTTGTGGGTATTTTTCAATTTTCAGGCTTTGTTGCTTTGATCTCAGAACACTTGTGTTTGGTGGATTAGCCAGGAAGACGTTAACAAGCTTCATTCCAGAGCTCAAGGACTTCATGTTCGTGAGCTCACCACTTCTGGATCTGGAGGCCAAGAGTTGTGAAACCGTCTACACTGCTCCAGCCAGCAATAAATTCAGAGAAACAAAGCCATCGAGCAACCTGTGCTTGGAGAACTCCGACGAGATGGAGTCCCCGGCGGTGTCCGTCCGTCAGAGAAAATGATTCAAGTTTTGCTTTGGGTTTTGCATTTTGCTAGGAAATGTCATCATCCCGCCTGATTGCAATTTGCAGATGAAGAAGGAAATAGAAATGGAGAAGAAGAACTGAAGGTAAGACGGGACACGTGAAAAACTAAAGGAAATGGGAAAGTCATTTTTATTCTTATTTTGTGCCTCACGTGCAGGACACGTGGTCATAGTTAACGGTTCTGTGACAGAAATTGACTGTAGGTATGACGTTGATACGAAAAAATGAGTCCAGGTATCACATTGATAACTTTAAAAGTTCAGGTATCATTTCAAAAGTCCGCGAAGAGTTCACACACTGTTGAAGGAAAAAACCCCGTGACAATAATGCGGCCAAATAATTCTAGATACAAAATATCATCATTATTTGGATCGACAGCTAGCACTGTAATTGGAGTCAGTATGTGATATCCGGGACGTTCCCATCGACGAATTAATGGACTTTCGAAAACCATTGTGCTGAGGGAAATAATGCCTGTCAAGTTGCACCATTCGCCACCTCCCTCCGCATCATTATCACCATCATCTTTCAACTCCCAAACCCTCATACCGGGAAGGGAGGTATCAGGCATTTCACAAGGGTGCATGGGAATGGGGACAACGGGGACATCAAGGATATGAGGGAAGGGAGGAAAGTGAGAAAAGAAATTGCAGATTCGTAGCCGTCCTCCTCGTCACCCACGTAAGAAGGCAAATGTTTCACCATTTATTTCAGGAGGCACATTAATCAAACGAAAACGAGGGCATTTGTGATTTTTGGAGTAGGGATCCAACCCAATAATAAAGTGGTCATCAACACTCCACCAATACAAGATTCCATTATGAGCAATGCCTCCATTGTCTTCCAAACTATCCAACAAGAAGCCGTCTTGTGGGCTCTGTATAAACGATTCTGTCCATTTACCCGTCTCAGAAGAGAAGATCTCAATGTTGAATTTGAATGGGGAGCGAGGACATATTCGCACTATGGCGTATCTAAAATCAACATCAACCTGGATGATACCACTACTGGTAATACCTTCTTTTTTCTGATCATCAACATCTTCCTTGTAATACTGATCGCAGATGAATCCCACTCTTACTTCTCTGTAGCACCGAGGGGTGGGAGGAAGACGAACATATTGCTTGGTGTATGGATTGCAGATGTAGTAATCACATATTCACATTGATATCTTATATCTCCGCAACACAAAACTAATTAAGTCATTGCATGCCCCTACCACAATCGACCCATCATCACTTGTTTCTATGTAGTCTGTAGCTCAGAAACGAGGCAAAGAAAAGTCGCGTGTTCTGAACATCGGAAGCTCGAGCTCCGGCAATATAAAATATTTCCTCTTGCTCTTTGCATCCCTGAAGATGAGAGTACTTTCCGTCGGAGTTGATTTTGGGTTATGACTTTGGAGCCATAGAAAACGGCAGTGGAACTTTTCATCGGAGATGAGAGAGAACCAACGTTTGCACACACATTGGCACTGAAAAACAAATTTGTTGTGAGAAAGTCGACAGAGGATTTCAACCAAAACAGAGTCGGGGAGATCATGAATATCAGTCTTTGACAAGCTTTGGCATGGTGTGGCCGGCGATCGTTTTAATCTTCGGAAGTGGGACTGAGACTTAGAGGGCGGAAGCAATCTTGCTGTGGCAGCAGTATGACAAGATATCATGATAGCCGTAGCAACTTGGGGAAAAGAAACTAATGCCGACAGAGTACGTAATGGACATTGACTGAAACAGAGTATACTATATATAACTAGAAGTAGTGCCCGCGCTTTGCTGCGGGATGTGAATTGCGACCATGAAATGTACTAAGTTGATGCAAGTTTGTTTCTAAACTGAAGGCTTCCCTTTAATCCATTGTACCTTTGTCTACTCCCTCTTGTTCATCATCTTCAATAGTTGGTATAAAACTAAACATAAAAAAAACAGAATATAAACGACAAAACAGTACAATATGATCACTTTTCAATATATATGGCAGCTGCCAACAAATTGGCTATCTTAGTTTAACTTAGTTACAGTAGCTGCTAGAGCATCTTCGAAAAAATAGTCGTTCTAGTTGCTCTAGGTATATATGCACAAAAGGTGTTAAGCAAAAGGAGAAAATCTTATTCATGCTAACACCAAAACAATTCATTAGTGCTTGCTTTTTGCTTTTGATCTAAACATCTCTGAGAGTAAGGCAACCTCTTCATCATTTGATATTTCAACAATCTGACGCCTTAGAAAAGAGTTAACCTGCAGTAACTTACACAACGTTAGAGACTATTAAAATCTGCTGCAAGGACAAATCTACACAATAGCAAAGAAAGCAAGTTAAAAACCTGTATACTTAATCAATTCAAGCAAATATAAAATTGGAGTATAAGCAAAGCAAACGAATGCATAACCAATTTAAGCAAATGTCTTAGCAATTGGCCAAGCTCAATAGTTGAGAAAGAACATTGGATAACTTTAAGATCATAAGTTTTAAGGTAAGTAATAATGAAAACAATGCTTTAGTATACAAAGTAAAAAGCTTGAAATTCTTACAAAAAGTAATTTTACTGCACACAAAAATCAGATAAAGAACTTTAACAATTTTGGTTAAAGTGAAGGAGTAGAGAGCTGAAACTGGGATTACAACAATGGTGGTGGTTATCTGCTCAACCTTCGTTTTGATTTCTTGATCTTATACATGAGTTTCTGCCTCAAAGGATCACAAAAGAAATAAACAAACAAAGTAAAAGAGGCAGAACATATCACAACAAAAACAAATTAGCCATATTTAGCAAAAACAATACTAATGGACAGAGTTCATTAACAGGCCTCCATGGCTTGCGTACCAGCAGTAAGATCTTTGTTCTCTTTGGTCCCTAAATTGCTGTGAAACAGAAAACACATAATTAATCAAAAACTGCCATATATTTATTTGTAAGAACTATTTAGCAAAACTTTGCAGTACTGAGATCAAAAGATGGAGATGATCATCACCTGCTGACAAAACCCAGCTAGAATTCCAGCATATATGTGCCGGATTTCATTGTGTATCTTCTGCCTCAACGCCTGTGTAGGACTGATCTTCTAGAAGTAAATTACAGAAACGTAAATCAATCATAAAGAATGCTAAGAAGGTTTACCTGACTGTCCTTAAATTTGTATACCTTTTAAATAAGAAGGGGAAGCTTTGATTTATGGAATACGATTTACCCTGCCTCGTGTTAGCGACTCTCCCATAGCATTACTTGTATTTGTTCTATCCTACATAAAAAAAAAAATAATAATAATAATAATAAAAACCGCTTCAAGAAAATCAGTTTAAAGTGTGTCTGTACCAAACCGAAATCCCATCAACCTTTCACTATCGCTGATACACAGAAACTGTTCACAATTCACTAAACGATAACAAAGATGAGAAAGATTAAAAACAAACCTCTTCTATTTATTTTCAAACCAATCCTTTTCCCCAAATCGCATACACTAATCTAATAAAAAATCACAAAACAAATCCATGAAATCAAGGAAGCCACCCTTTAATATCAGATAAAATTCAGACACAAATAACACAATGAAAACCACAATATGATATAACCGAAGAACATCCAAATCCTACCAAGAAAAGAAAACCACAAAATCCAATCCCAGGTTAATTGAAAACTACTTAGATTGGTTCTTGAACAGGAAAAACCCAAAACGGTGATGTATGATGATGGAAAAGTTGAGAGACCGACAAAAAAGTAAATCAAACAAATTCGAACCAGTCGTAGAATACCTGGGATGATCAGTTCACTCAATTTCTGTTCGAATCGACCATAAACTTCTTCATGTCTCCCTCTTCTTCAGTCTCAAACTCTCTCTCTGTCTCTCTCTCGCTCTCTTTCTTTCTCTCGCGCTATTTCTCTCTCAAACTGAAGCTCTCTGTCTCGCTCTCTCTTTTTTCTCTCTCGCTATCTCTCGATCATTCTAATTGCACTTTCAAAAAGGCCAACTCATAAGGCCAAATTCTATAGCGGAAAAAGACAGATCTGCAATGGCAAGTCGTAAATTACTAGAAAAAAAGGGGCAAAACCGTCCGTTCCGTCAAATAGTTCTATGAACAGTGATAGCTCTAGGGGCTTTAGTATATGTATAATGTGTTCATCGAAACACATGTCAAATTCGTATTAGGTAGGAATCAACCAAGAGGGAATCAGACCGATTCAAGGAAATTAAATCCATATTCTACCTTGATTAGGAAACAAAACTATGGAATAGGTTTTTTTTTTTTTCCTCTTTTGTGTCCTTATTGGTAATTTGGCATGAGTTGACAAAGTCAACTATAATTTGAAAAAAAAAAAAGGTCCAAATACCAATTTTGGAGGTTTGAATAGAAGCTCCCAATAAAAAAAGTATGCACAATGTCTTGTCTAATCCTGGGTTGGGTTCGTGTCGGGTCAAGGTATTTGTCATGTCGCAAGATACAAACCTAAACCCAACCCATTTAATAATCGTGTCAAAAATTTAAACCCAAACCCAACCTATTTATTAAACGGATTACCTGTTTCCAACCCGCTTAACCCATTTAATAAATAGGTGGTGTGGTGTTTAACAAAATGACCAATTTAAGGTTAACAATGCGACCCATTTAACTAAAAAAATGCATACATTGATTAAATTCACTAAAAACTCTACAAGACGAATAATATAAATAATTAAATCCAATAATTATAAAGCAAAATATTTCAAATTGTCTAATCCTATGATCAAATATCTCAACGTCTAAAATTTCAGGATGAAGTATAGCATAATTGGGTTATACGGGTTCACTTCGTGTTGGTGGGTTGACCCGTGGCCGACCCATTTATTAAATGGGTCATAGCGGGTTGACCCATGGCTGACCCGCTTTTTAATCGTGCAGGTTCAACCTGGTTTATTTCATGCGGGTTTCGAGTCGTGTCGGAATTGACAGCCCTAACATACACCACATAATAATTTGTTTCTTTTCAAACTTTTATCAATGTCTATTTCTGTTGGTACACTAAATACTCTCTCTTAATTAAGAGAGTGACAATATTATCAGGTATCCTGAAAGGAACGAGCTCCTCTGCATTGATTATATATGTGAAGTTATGAACTTCATAATTGAAATATTCTAATGGTCAGATCGCTGCCACATCAGCTTGTTTCATGTTTTGGGTTTTTCCTACTCAAACCAATGTCAAACTCCGTTATCTACCAAATTGGAGCCATAGGATTAGTTAGAGGATTATGATTTTATGAAATTCACACAGTTATTGCAGAGGAGCTCAATCCAACCTGCAAATGGCTAAAAGAGTATTGATCACCCAAATAAGACTCGAAGATAACATTGATACACCGTGTGAAGCTTTAAAGCTTGACTTGCAGGCTCTAGGGATTGCGCCACTGATTCAAAACTTTAACTTAAATCTTGTCACTGAAATCAAAATCAATACTTACTGCACTTTTGAGATATCTAGCTTTACTCTTTTGGGATTAATCTAAGTAGTAATTTTAAAACTTCAATGACACAAGATACATAGTTCAATGACGGAAAATGTACATAGTTCAGCTACTCGGTATGTACTAGCTATATATATGATATCTATAGATATAGATAAAATTTCATATCAGTTTATTGTACGTACGTATGTCTAATTTTTGATCCCATGCATGCTTTGAAGCTGTAAAATCAAAAGTCCCGTGATTTATAACATATACGGATGCAGAGGTGTCAAATGGCTAACAAATTGTAAATTTAGTTGCTGAGAATTCAGGTGTAATTTTTTAATCAACAATGCTTGTTTGTTGCTAAGTTCCAAAGTTCTCATCTCACAATAGCTAAACTGACACAGAAACTAGTGTTCAGGCTAATGACTAAAATCAAATTGCATAAAATTGGACAATGACTAAAATCACAGTAACTAATAGTCCAGGCTAAGGAAGAATTTATTTTGCATAAAAAGACTCCCCCAGCAGAACTAGGTTATTTTGAGCTAATGATCGATCTGGATACACAATTACATATAAGTCCATTGAAGCAGTAGTTTATTCTAATCATAGTCTGGGAGGGGGTGTTGGCCACTTTGGGATCACAAATGGGAAGACGCCTCTCCCAAAACGAACCGTACTTCTATATGGAATGGTTAATGTAGTTCCCTTTATCTCTCTTTCAGAAATATTGCATGCGACAATGTGGTCAAACAATTCTAGATAAAGTATATCTTCATTATTTGGATCGAAAGCCAGCACCATGATTGAGTCAAGCAAACGGGTCTTCGAGTTGAATCCCCATTCACGAGTTAATGGATTTCCGACAACCATTGTGCTCAGGTCAATGATGCCTGTCAAGTTATACCAATCATGAGGATCAACATCATCTTTCAATTCCCAAACACTCATACACGGCATAGGGACGTCAATAGTTTCATGAGAGAAGGGAATCGGGACACGTAATTGATCAGTAAAGAAACGGCAAATTCGCAGACGTCCTCCTCCGCAGACACCTAAGAAGGGAAATTCTCCATCCCTTTCTGGCAATTCAATAAAATGAAAACCAGGACATTCATCATTGTTGTTTTTGTTCGAGTAATAGTAGGGATCCAACCCAACAATGAAGGCATCTTGATAATCAGCATTCAACCAATATAACATTCCATTATAAGGAACGCCTCCGCTGCGATTCAGATTGTCCAAACGAAAGCTACATGTGCTCATTATAGTCGATTCTGTCCATTTACCTGTTTCTGAAGAGAAGATCTCAAGGTTGAATTTGAATGGGGATGAGCAAGGACCTATTCGCACAACAGCGTACCTGAAATCAGCATCAACCTGGATGATATCACTTTCTTCTTTCTGATCATCACCATCTTCCTTATAATAGGGATCACAGATGAATCCCACTCTTACTTCCTTGTAGCGTCGAGGGGTGGGCGGAAGATGAACAAATTGCTTGGTGCATGGATTGCAAATGTAGTAACAACTTTGAAAAGTTGTGGTTTCGCAGCACAAAACCAAGTCATTGCACGTCCCGACCACAATTGGCCCATCATCAATATCATCATCTGTTTCTATGAACTCTGGAGGTTCAAAACAGCGGAGGAAACTCAAAGAGAAGTTGTGTGTTTTGAACATCGGAAGCTCGAGCTCCGGCAATATAAAAAACTTCCTCATGTCCTTGGCATCCCTGAAGATGATAGTACGTCCCACCGGCGTTGGCTTTTGGTCCTGACGACTTTGGAGCCATAGAAAACGGCACTGAAACTTTTCATGAGAGATGAGAGAAGACCACCGTTTGCACACGCACTTGCATTGGAAGACAAATTTATTGTGAGGAAGCCGACAAAGGATTTCAACTAATAACATGTCAGGGAGATGATCAATACTAGTCTTCAACTTGCTTTGCCATGGTGTTTCCGGTGATGATTTTGATTTTTTTACGTGGGACTGAGACCCAGATGGCACGTTAAGTAATCTTTTTGTAGCATTAGTACCACAATGTCTTCCCATGGCGGCAGCTGCAGAAGGCAAAGAACTCAGTAATAGTAACGAGAATAAGATTGGTATATATAGAAAGGAATAGTATATGTCAAATAGTACCCGGAAAGGAATCACCCCTATAAAGTCGAGTTTTTGTTGTATACGGAAAATTTCAAATCCTAAACTCATAGTACAATATGGAATACTAAATCTGACCATCTGTTAGGCAATGATGCAAGTAAGGAAACAAATAATGTCAAATAGTACCCGGAAAGGAATCACCCCTATAAAGTCGAGTTTTTGTTGTCTACGGAAAATTTTTCAAATCCTAAACTCATAGTACAATATGGAATACTAAATCTGACCATCTGTTAGGCAATGATGCAAGTAAGGAAACAAATCTACATGTGCTCATTATAGTCGATTCTGTCCATTTACCTGTTTCTGAAGAGAAGATCTCAAGGTTGAATTTGAATGGGGATGAGCAAGGACCTATTCGCACAACAGCGTACCTGAAATCAGCATCAACCTGGATGATATCACTTTCTTCTTTCTGATCATCACCATCTTCCTTATAATAGGGATCACAGATGAATCCCACTCTTACTTCCTTGTAGCGTCGAGGGGTGGGCGGAAGATGAACAAATTGCTTGGTGCATGGATTGCAAATGTAGTAACAACTTTGAAAAGTTGTGGTTTCGCAGCACAAAACCAAGTCATTGCACGTCCCGACCACAATTGGCCCATCATCAATATCATCATCTGTTTCTATGAACTCTGGAGGTTCAAAACAGCGGAGGAAACTCAAAGAGAAGTTGTGTGTTTTGAACATCGGAAGCTCGAGCTCCGGCAATATAAAAAACTTCCTCATGTCCTTGGCATCCCTGAAGATGATAGTACGTCCCACCGGCGTTGGCTTTTGGTCCTGACGACTTTGGAGCCATAGAAAACGGCACTGAAACTTTTCATGAGAGATGAGAGAAGACCACCGTTTGCACACGC
Organism: Rosa multiflora; assembly: GCA_002564525.1. Taxonomy (NCBI): domain Eukaryota; kingdom Viridiplantae; phylum Streptophyta; class Magnoliopsida; order Rosales; family Rosaceae; genus Rosa; species Rosa multiflora. The sequence continues at coordinate 239,909 of BDJD01000667.1, forward strand.
ACTTGCATTGGAAGACAAATTTATTGTGAGGAAGCCGACAAAGGATTTCAACTAATAACATGTCAGGGAGATGATCAATACTAGTCTTCAACTTGCTTTGCCATGGTGTTTCCGGTGATGATTTTGATTTTTTTACGTGGGACTGAGACCCAGATGGCACGTTAAGTAATCTTTTTGTAGCATTAGTACCACAATGTCTTCCCATGGCGGCAGCTGCAGAAGGCAAAGAACTCAGTAATAGTAACGAGAATAAGATTGGTATATATAGAAAGGAATAGTAAATGTCAAATAGTACCCGGAAAGGAATCACCCCTATAAAGTCGAGTTTTTGTTGTCTACGGAAAATTTTTCAAATCCTAAACTCATAGTACAATATGGAATACTAAATCTGACCATCTGTTAGGCAATGATGCAAGTAAGGAAACAAATTAATTAAGGGGATTTGATGGCTGTGGTATGACATTCTCGCGCGTCGAGCTTCGGGCTTGGACCGGGACACGTGGAGATAGAAGAGGGAGGACTTGGCAAGTTGGCTAGCACAGATTTGGCGGGGGATGAGAACGCGATTTGAGAGCGTGCATGCTGCTGGGATTGGGATTGGGATTGGGATTGGTCTGTTGAGGTGGATTCAGTGATGGGCTGTGAGGATAAGGAATAGAGGGGTGGTTTAAGGGAGGAATGGGGTTTAGGGGTAGTAAGCTAAGGTACTATAATTGTCAGCCAAAGCAATTTTTTTTTCTTACGTAAATACTTCTTATGTATAAAAATACTATGAAAACCAAATTAATTAGAAAGGGAAAACAAGTAAAACCAAAAATAGCATAAAATAAAAAAAATACTAGCACAGATTTGGCGGGGGATGAGAACGCGATTTGAGAGCGTGCATGCTGCTGGGATTGGGATTGGGATTGGTCTGTTGAGGTGGATTCAGTGATGGGCTGTGAGGATAAGGAATAGAGGGGTGGTTTAAGGGAGGAATGGGGTTTAGGGGTAGTAAGCTAAGGTACTATAATTGTCAGCCAAAGCAATTTTTTTTTCTTACGTAAATACTTCTTATGTATAAAAATACTATGAAAACCAAATTAATTAGAAAGGGAAAACAAGTAAAACCAAAAATAGCATAAAATAAAAAAAATTCTCCCACATACATAGGGTACGTAGAAATTTCGTGTACGACTGATGTACCAGTGGTATTCACCTCAGTAACTGACTAAGAAAATTATACTCAATCACTTTTGGATGTAAATCCAATGATGGAAATAATTATTTGTATGTTGAGTTGTTTTGTTTTTACCATACCAAAAGAGTACCAATGAAGCCAATCATTAATGACCACTAGCAACGTGTCTGCGTTTCTCGCGGGTAATATTATGATGTTAATAGAAAATAGATCGACTAAAAATAATAATTGTTATTTATTTTTTAGACATAAAATAATGGTAGTTTGGCTAATTACACTTTTACACTTTTATTTATTTATATTCTATTAACTTAATTTGATAATTATGTTATTGAAGTGTATTATAGGTACTTCAAAATTTGGTGAAGCCCTTTGACACAAAACGAGGGCCTCCATTTATAGTAGTAGGATAATTACACTTTTACACTTTTATCTATTTATATTCTATTAACTTAATTTGATAATTATGTTGTTGAATGGTATTTATAGGTACTTCAAAATTTGGTGAAACCCTTTGACACCAAAAGATGGCCTCCATTTATAGTAGTAAAGATTTAGAACACCAGTGGTTAAACATAATATTTTTAGTTAGTTACTGACTAAGTGAACATTTAAAAAAAAATGAGATGAGGCTTGGGACCCAAGGTGGCTTTGCCACTAATTCCAATACCATCATTAATGAGACTTAAATTATTCTATGAGATTAGCGTCAGGAGACATTAAGGTTCAATGCCCTAAACCCTATATAGTCCTAAACCACTATATGTACTTTGTTCTAGGCCAATATTATAAATCCACATGTAAAGTGAAGGGAGATTGGTCTTTTAGTATAATTTTTTTTTCACCTCCAGCAACCACATAAATAACTTAATTTTAAGAGAAAATCATTCAAACAGCGTCTGAACTTTTCTAGATTATTAACTTTTATACATATGTTTTGAAAAATATCAGAATGGTACCTAAAGATTTAAGCCCTTCCCAATTTTCATACCTAGCAACAGTAAAAATGTTTACCCCGTTAACTTTTGAGGGATAAATTCGGTATTTTCGAAACAAATTTTTTTTTTTTTTTGGAGTTCTTCATACCTATACTGTACCAAGAACAACTTTGTTTGTTCTCATACCAGTACCAGAAAAGTATACCAATACCTAACATACCCAATACGAGATACAAAACCCATACCATAGACCCACCGTATACCTAGATTCAAATACCCATATACATGTATCCAGAAGAACTCAAGAAGATCGGCAAACAATCCCAGACCACCGCCAACAGCCGCTGTCATTCCAAGAACATGCAGCAGCCGTGCTCAGACCCATACTTGATCGGCACCCGACCTTCATCTACATCAACGACCTGAATTCGGAGCCATTTCAGCCTCAATTTCTTTGATTCTTTCAATAATCCCCATTGTCGCTCGATTCTTTCATCTGCTACCACTGAAAGCAACACAAGAAAAGTCGAGAAAGATGGTAATTATATCATTTTTTGTGGCAATAAAAATTTGTGATATGTTGTAAATATTATATATATATGGCTGTCCACTGTAAATACTAATTAGTTATGCCCTTATGATGTAAACACTACTCCTATATAAAGGGGTCTAATGAAAATGAAACAGACACTTCTACCTCCTCATATATTCTATCTTTGTATCCTATCTCCCTTATTCTCTAGTTTACAACACGTTATCAGCACGCTTTTGCTCTTATTTTTCTTCTTCTTCATTGAACTCCATGATGATCCGCAAGTCTTATGGTGCAATATAGTTGCTTATGACCAATGCTAATGATCTATGAGTTTTTCTCTCATTCTCAACGAATTGCTTCATATATAACAGAGATATCTTAGATTATCGCATAACAGATATATGTGTTTCATGTTTATCATCTTTGTTCTTATTACATATGAACATAATATTTTTTTTTATGCGATCATATAATTTGTAGATATTTTATGCATAATTATTGAAAAATTATATTTCATATGCGGCTTTGAGAACTACATGTTCTAATAGTCAAGACTCGAGTCCGCTGATCAAGTAGTCTTAGAACCTATGATTTTTTAGACATCACACGAATGTTTTTCTCGTGTTTTCCCTATAAGATCTATTGTTCATAGTTATGAACACTTCGAAACCTTTGTTTCATATATGATTTTTCTATCATTTTTCATAGAACATACTGTTTTAATACTTATGGATCCTGAAATGTTGCATCTTTTCCTTTTGTAGAAAGATGACGCATTTGACAAAATTGGACTTTGATCCTCTTGAAATTTCTGGCAAGAATTATTTGAGTTGTGTTCTTGATGCAGAAATTCACCTTATGACTAACAATCTTGAAAATGCCAACAAAGTTAACAATAAGTCATCTGTGCAAGATCGCACCAAGGTTATGATTGACAGGACCCGCCCCGGATTTCACCTTGAAAACTGAAGCGGCCCTGCGGGGCCCACCTTAGAAGAAATTCTATCAAAAATTTGGTGGAACTTCCTCTGAAAATGGACTACCCAAAACCTGTAGAAAGACAAAACACTTCCAAACAATCCAACCACGTTCTTCTGGAGCCACCATGCTCCCTAAATCACACATCTCCCATTTTACAAAACAATTATGAACTTAAAAACATTAATCTCATGGGTTATCAAAGCAATCTAATGCACCAGATAGGGCTGTCAATTCCGACACGACCCGATAATACGACTCGAAACCCGCACGAAATAAAGCGGGTTGAAAAAGCGGGTCAGCCGTGGGTCAACCCGTTATGACCCATTTAATAAATGGGTCGGCCACGGGTCAACCCGCCAAAGAACTAATCAAAGTGACTCGGATGAAGCGATAACATAGTAGGCTGGCAATCCAAGTGAGAAAGATGGTAAAGAGACCTGCATGTTAATGGTTCAAGAAGATACTAATCAATACATCTAAGAGGTAAACATGAAACCTTGGGGAAGGAACAGAGAAGTAAAGCTGTTAAAATGAAAAACTAATAATAGAAGGTAGACCTCCGTTACGGAGGGCTAAGGAAACAAATTGCAGAAGTTACTCCAATATCAACACCATCATCGAGAGTTTCACGGCTCAGACCAATTTTTAGTCCTTTCAGAGCTTTAGACTCTAGCAAACTAATGGAAACAAATTGAGATGCAAGGACGGGAACCTCCTGAAAGAGGAATTAAAATGACTACATGTCAGGCAAACATATATAGAAAAGTGGTCTTTAGTCTCTAAATTAAAAATACAAACCAACAATTTTGATTATATAAATTTTGCAGAGTTCACCCTCTGGATGAACAAAGACAATATGAGGTTGGCTTATACTGCTAAGATTACGTATGGTGGGGTCAAGAATTGGTAAACATGGTACTGTACTTAGAAAAACACTTGCACGCTTGCTGCTGGGCATCAAGTCTATGATGACCAGAAATTGCATGAAGAAGAATCCCAGCATCAGGAACAGATGTTCCAAAGCAACCAATAACATCAAGTGATGAGGCCAAACCTCGATACACGCCGATACGTTGGCTTCAACCCAACAACACCACAAACGCTGGCAGCCTCACACTTCCGCCAGTGTTAATTCCAAACGATACCATACTATGCCTCTCCTGATGACCCTCCGGCACCCGTGTCGTGTCCCATAGGCTTGCAGTCATCTAATGAAGCAACAGATGCACGACCTGAGTAAACCAACTCCAGTTACCAGTGGCAGACACAAAGAACAAACTTCCCCTACCCCATTTTCTTCGAGTCTCAATGAAAGCAAGCTTTTTCAGTACCCACAAGAAAAGGGGCCACTCACACTCTACATTGCACATACAATACTAGACCAACTTCTCCTCTATTGAACTACATTTTCGGTTCTTATTCCAAGAAGGAAACCTACATTAATTGGATGCTTAACAAAAAGAATGTAAACTACGTACACAACCCACAAAAGCCTGTCAATATTCAAAAGAGAAGGGGCGCCTAACATTCAAAATGTCCATGAAATACTAAAACTAGCTTGTTCATTATTCAACTACATTTCCATTTCCATCAAGCTTTAATTTGAATTCAATTAAAATAACGAAAATTTCACAAGTAAATTGATAAAACAAAGGTGACCCAGAACATCCAAAACCTGAAAGGCGGAGCCGTCGGCTTCGGCGGTGCTACCCATCCCAAAGTCCAAACCAAATTGGTCTTGCCCACCACAATCCCACCCAACTCCTTGATCTTCCTGACGGCGGTGACATTTCAAAACCTACAGCCCGCCGTGGAAGGCATCTCCGCCATACAAATGTTGTCCTTCACGGCCCAGCTCCTCAGTCCGGTGAAAAGCTTGTCGTCGAGTTAGTGGGGCCGGAGAGGAGGGAGTCGCGGGTGGAGAGGATTGGGATTGGTCTGTGAGAGTGGAGTGGGTGACGCAGTTGATGTGAGAACTAGTAAGAGAGAGTGTCATTTTGGTTCGGGTCGGTTACATGGGGCTTCGGGTTTGTCAACTTAACCGTTTGAAAAAATAGCGGGAATCTTAAAAAGCCCAGTCAAAAAAAGGACCAATCAAAGCCTCACATCACCGTCCTTTGTTTTCTATGTCATGTTGGACATCATCATTGTCATCGTTTCATAAGTTCTCCTAGTTCATCTAGGAATTTATTTCGGGGTGACTTTTTCCTGGTGTGATCAGGAAGCTCAAAATGTAGAGAAAACAAACGAAACTAAACTTTCATCATCGACATCATTTTTCAATTGGTTCCTTCATGTATGTGAAGTACAATGTAGTTGCATTGGTAAGTTTCGCTATAATTCTAGTCTTAGTAACGAACAAGGCCGAAACTATCTAAATGCAACTATTCTAGTTGATGGGGATGAAGCTTACACTTCTCTGAGGGATCATTTGACATCATAATCCAACAATTTAGGTTTTTTTTTAATTTTAATTTTAATTTTTATTAATGGTCAAATAGTTTTACTAGAATTATGAAATCACCATATGCAGCTACGTAACCAAAGGTGTAAAGTAAATAATCAAGACCCCGTGGACAATGTTTCCAAAAGAATATTTTTATCCTACTGTGTCATCATCCAACACATCAATACCATCTCAAGCAAAGCAATATATCT
>BDJD01000668.1:0-13428 GCA_002564525.1 Rosa multiflora
ACATACAGCTGTGAACTGCTTTTACAGGAATGATATCCCACATGATCATCCAAGCTTGACTGTTGTGGTTTGCCAAATCTGCGGTCTAAAAGGACATGTTGTCTTTAACTGCTATCATAGGTCAAACTATGCCTTTCAAAGAGCCAAATCACCTTATACTCTTACTGCAATGATTGCATGTAATACCAATAGTGCTCGTTCTTCTGGTGCTTCTAGTGCTTCTGCTTCTGCAAGTGGTTTTTCATCTGTTGTACCATCTTTTGGTACTGATTCTTCCTGTTTTTCTTCTGCTACTTTACACAGCATGATGCCTTTTCTTCCAATCAGTTCTACTTTGAGTAACTCTCTTGACACCCACATTGGAGTCTCGCCTGCTGTGGCTGATGGGGGGGAACAGAATGTGACAAATAATGATCACACTGATGCACTATTGAAGTTGCCTTGTGAACCTCAAGGCCTTAGTAATTGTGCCTGGCATGGAAGCTCTGAATTTGCCATTGCTAATGTTCCTGCAAATTATCCGTCTTCATACAACACCGGTGTAAGCTGCAAGAGTGGAAAAATGGACAATGTTTACGCACCAGGAAGGAACCATCTCTTTGTTCCAGGGCCAGTCAATATCCCGGAACCCATCCTTCGGGCAATGAACAGAAACAATGAGGACTATGGTTCTCCAGCTGTTACAGCAATGACAAAAGTCCTGCTCGAGGATGTCAAGATGATTTTCAAGACTACTACCGGAACTCCATTTATGATCTCTACCACAGGTACTGGTGCATGGGAGAGTGCACTTACAAATACATTGTCCCCTGGAGATCGGATTGTATCTTTCCTGATTGGCCAATTCAGTTTGCTGTGGATTGATCAACGGCAGCGCGTTAATTTCAATGTTGATGTTGTGGAAAGTGAATGGGGCCAAGGTGCCAACCTTGACATTCTGGCATAAAAAAGTGTCGATGCCACTGCACACACGATAAAGGCAGTATGCATTGTTCACAATGAAACGGCAACTTGAGTTACCAATAACTTGGCTACAGTGAGAAAAATACTTGACCACTACAGGCATCCGGCTTTCTTTCTTGTTGATGGAATGTCTTCCATATGTGCTATGGATTTCCATATAGATGAATGGGGAGTAGATGTAGCCTTAACTGGCTCCCAGAAAGCTCTTTCCCTTCCCACTGGCATAGGGATTGTGTGTGCAAGCCCCAAAGTTCTTTCCTGCCCATTTGGTACTTCTTCAACTGCTAATCCTGGATATGTGTTGAATAATGGTATTGGTAATGATATTCTTGCTGGAACTTTTTCTGCTCAAGATCAAGCATATAATTCAACATTCCATGCTTACCAGTGCCCAAAATGAAATTGTCAAGAAGCTGACATTTCAAGATTTTTGTGCTTATGATGGGTCTGCGTACTTCAATGGCTTTACTTGTCAAGAAAAATATGCACAGGATTTGATTCATAGAACTGGTATGGATACATCAAGAGCTGGTACGCAAAGCTTTTTCATGTTGTTAGAGAGTGAGTGTAATGGTATGCTCTATTCCTTCATTATGTTCCTTCTTCTGAGCATACTCTAGCTTTTGAGTATACTGCAGATGGTCTTACGACGGGTTACACTAGCTCAGTTGTCAGTACACATTGCTCCAATCTCAGTTTGGTTAACCCCAACTGAGATTGAGGGGAGGTGTTAACCTTCATACAAGTCAACGTGCAAAAGGTCTTGACCAGTATTATGGACTACAGCTGTTCTCCACTCTCCATGTAGTGGTGACCTGTCATGGGGTCAGGTTGTAGGTGTCATGCTGACATGATTTGTAATAATGGTTAGGGTGTTTCCCGGACTATATATAGGGTCTTGATGTAAGAAGTTGGTAGTGTGGCCTTAATTGAAGAAACTCAGAAAACAATTTTTCCGGCTTTTTCCCTCTTCTCTCTTTCTTCTCCTCCACTGTTGATAGCTTGAGATCTTCAAGGTTTAGTTATGGCTATCACTCCATAGGTTTCCAATTTTCCATCAACCAACACTGCACTGTCTGCACAGACAGAGTCCCATACTGCCATGCACACAGGCATCCTCTCCATGAAAACAGCGCCAGACTCTCGTCTTTTCCAATGGAAGCCATAGGAAGCTGCATTGTCCGAAACTCCTCATTTCTCAGTTCCAAAGCACTGATGTATGGAACACGATTACAGCCGAAACACACCCAGTGTAGCGTCTGGTGTAGCCCAACCCCCCGAGCCTCAACTGCAGACCCATGAGGAGTTTCCATCTCTCTCCAATTCTGATCCCTCAATGACAACACCCTCACCTCATAATCAGCTGATACCGTAACTTTATACTCGTCAGTCTCCGACAGATAACCAATGCCATGTTGAACAAGTTTATAGTTAAAACTTTCCTCGCGCAATCGGGAAACGGGTCGGGTAGATCCATGAAGAACCCGGTTGTAGGGTTCCACAGGCGGTAAATCCGAAAACCGAGACAGGCAAACACGAAACCATTGCAAGAACCGAGTAGCAAGACATGTAAGCCGTCCGCCGTTACTTTGGACGGAAATGCCAGCTTTCGCGCTGAAGACCGGTCGCCCCGAACGATGGAGCTTCTAAGACTGAATATTCGAGCTGAGGGGTTAGACGGGAGGTGCGTAGGAGGAAGCCGTGGGTTAGGGTTTGGTGGGTGGAAGCTAACTGGAAGTGGATTTTAGCGAATTCTGAGTCGGAGATAAGAAAACGCCAGCGCTTTGAGACACACTTGAATAGCATCAAGGATTTCGCTTGCAATCTTGTGAGGATTTTGACAATAACATCTTCCCGAAGGTAGCCCGACATTGCAACTGCTTTCGCCGGAAAGCTCATAAATGGACTGATGAGTACCGGCTGTGAGACTTGGAAGTTGATAACGGAAACCCCTAATATTATTTCACAAAACAACTTTTGCTCATTATTTCTCAAATTAAATGACTTGTATAAAATGACTGTTTAGGTTTAGAGAGAAGAAACGGGCCTAGAGTAGTTCAACCCGATCTTCGATCATGAATGTTGTTGACTTGGTTTAGGTTACAAGTGATTTCATCACAGTTATTAGTAGGTGGTACTCTTTCCTCGATTCGGAGTTTTGTCTCATTGAGTTTTATCCAAACAAGATTCTAATAACAACTCCACTTTTAGTTTAGGTTTGAAGAAGTGAAGACTTTTTTTCACTTCTTCAATAGCTGCCAAACATGTCTACTAAGGTTCACAGTGAATTTCTTCATGCAATTTGATATTTACGTTGAAATGGAAAGGAAAAATAGAGATTTGTTTGGTTCTAAAATATTGTCTGCAAGTGAGGGAATTCTAAAATGTATCAGTGACAACAGCCAACAAAAAGAAAAGAAAGAACATACAATAATTCACTGAGGTCACATCTAGTTATCCGCAATGAGAATGAAAAACTTCTTCCGTGATTTATGAGTTTCCACATTATAGGCAAGTAAACTAGTCTTCATATACAAAAGAAAACTCTTCGTCGATCAAAAAAAGAGAAAAAAACACACACACACTAAAGGCCGTAACTTCTCAAGAGCTGGTACGCAAAGCTTTTTCATGTTGTTAGAGAGTGAGTGTAATGGTATGCTCTATTCCTTCATTATGTTCCTTCTTCTGAGCATACTCTAGCTTTTGAGTATACTGCAGATGGTCTTACGACGGGTTACACTAGCTCAGTTGTCAGTACACATTGCTCCAATCTCAGTTTGGTTAACCCCAACTGAGATTGAGGGGAGGAGTTAACCTTCATACAAGTCAACGTGCAAAAGGTCTTGACCAGTATTATGGACTACAGCTGTTCTCCACTCTCCATGTAGTGGTGACCTGTCATGGGGCCAGGTTGTAGGTGTCATGCTGACATGATTTGTAATAATGGTTAGGGTGTTTCCCGGACTATATATAGGGTCTTGATGTAAGAAGTTGGTAGTGTGGCCTTAATTGAAGAAACTCAGAAAACAATTTTTCTGGCTTTTTCCCTCTTCTCTCTTTCTTCTCCTCCACTGTTGATAGCTTGAGATCTTCAAGGTTTAGTTATGGCTATCACTCCATAGGTTTCCAATTTTCCATCAACCAACACTGCACTGTCTGCACAGACAGAGTCCCATACTGCCATGCACACAGGCATCCTCTCCATGAAAACAGCGCCAGACTCTCGTCTTTTCCAATGGAAGCCATAGGAAGCTGCATTGTCCGAAACTCCTCATTTCTCAGTTCCAAAGCACTGATGTATGGAACACGATTACAGCCGAAACACACCCAGTGTAGCGTCTGGTGTAGCCCAACCCCCCGAGCCTCAACTGCAGACCCATGAGGAGTTTCCATCTCTCTCCAATTCTGATCCCTCAATGACAACACCCTCACCTCATAATCAGCTGATACCGTAACTTTATACTCGTCAGTCTCCGACAGATAACCAATGCCATGTTGAACAAGTTTATAGTTAAAACTTTCCTCGCGCAATCGGGAAACGGGTCGGGTAGATCCATGAAGAACCCGGTTGTAGGGTTCCACAGGCGGTAAATCCGAAAACCGAGACAGGCAAACACGAAACCATTGCAAGAACCGAGTAGCAAGACATGTAAGCCGTCCGCCGTTACTTTGGACGGAAATGCCAGCTTTCGCGCTGAAGACCGGTCGCCCCGAACGATGGAGCTTCTAAGACTGAATATTCGAGCTGAGGGGTTAGACGGGAGGTGCGTAGGAGGAAGCCGTGGGTTAGGGTTTGGTGGGTGGAAGCTAACTGGAAGTGGATTTTAGCGAATTCTGAGTCGGAGATAAGAAAACGCCAGCGCTTTGAGACACACTTGAATAGCATCAAGGATTTCGCTTGCAATCTTGTGAGGATTTTGACAATAACATCTTCCCGAAGGTAGCCCGACATTGCAACTGCTTTCGCCGGAAAGCTCATAAATGGACTGATGAGTACCGGCTGTGAGACTTGGAAGTTGATAACGGAAACCCCTAATATTATTTCACAAAACAACTTTTGCTCATTATTTCTCAAATTAAATGACTTGTATAAAATGACTGTTTAGGTTTAGAGAGAAGAAACGGGCCTAGAGTAGTTCAACCCGATCTTCGATCATGAATGTTGTTGACTTGGTTTAGGTTACAAGTGATTTCATCACAGTTATTAGTAGGTGGTACTCTTTCCTCGATTCGGAGTTTTGTCTCATTGAGTTTTATCCAAACAAGATTCTAATAACAACTCCACTTTTAGTTTAGGTTTGAAGAAGTGAAGACTTTTTTTCACTTCTTCAATAGCTGCCAAACATGTCTACTAAGGTTCACAGTGAATTTCTTCATGCAATTTGATATTTACGTTGAAATGGAAAGGAAATATAGAGATTTGTTTGGTTCTAAAATATTGTCTGCAAGTGAGGGAATTCTAAAATGTATCAGTGACAACAGCCAACAAAAAGAAAAGAAAGAACATACAATAATTCACTGAGGTCACATCTAGTTATCCGCAATGAGAATGAAAAACTTCTTCCGTGATTTATGAGTTTCCACATTATAGGCAAGTAAACTAGTCTTCATATACAAAAGAAAACTCTTCGTCGATCAAAAAAAGAGAAAAAAACACACACACACTAAAGGCCGTAACTTCTTCTTTTTTTATACGAAAATACTATAATTAAATATGGAAGCCTCTAAGGCATCTATTCATTCTATTGTTTTTAAGGGACATAACATTGATCCATCCTATAACAGTCATGATTTAAATATAAAGTTAACAGCCCCTCGACCTCTGTCTCTTTCAGAGGACATTCATTGATTTGTCAAAACATGAAAATGAATTATCAAATAGGAAGAGAATTGTATTCCGGCCCTTCTATTTTAGGAGCAGCTGAAGTTAGGTAAAATACAAAAGAATAATTATTTACAGAACTTCTTTTAACAGAAAAGTTAACTTAAAATTAACAAATATTCCAGAGAAATATTCCAGCTGCTCGTAGGCAAACAGGAAGATATAAGCATCCTTGTAATATTATGCAACTGAAATTGATGAAAAATTTAAAATGCCTATATATTAGCAACACCATAATCTACATTATATAGCATCCTGTCATCCAAATCTAGAATGAAAAACAGAATGAGATCAACACATGCAATTACCTGCATCTATATGGCATCCTGTCAGCTCAATGTGGTAGATAAGGCCACTCTAGCATGTATGAGCAGGGAGATTACATTCATTTTCTAAATTTAAATATCTCCAAATGAATTGAAGACTTCAGTTTTTCATAAACATATCACACATACAACATCTGAACTAAAGTGACAACCGAAACCTAAATGTAAAGTCAGCTACACTTCCATATGCCATTTCTTCCTGTCGCATCCGTTTTCAGGACGATCAAACCATCAGGGTTTGTCCCATATGTATGTCTAAAAGTCCTAAAACAAGCAAAATTCAACAGTCAATTTCATGTATTGTCAATAACCATCTAAAGTTTTAAAGAAAATCAAACAGGATATAAAACTTCAGAACTTGGCTCAATCACTTCATATCTGACCATTGTAGACTAAGCCAATATAATGTTCCGCGACTGAGTTCAAAGAGCTTACAAATATACAATTTTTCATTATTTTCAGTAGAATATATAGTAGAAAGTAAGTGAACACATATTAATAAAAAATTATTGATTTGTCATATCACCTACTATACTGATTTGGAAACAATTTACCCAAAAAAATAGACCGGTCGGGAAACAATGGTATTGGACCTCAAATGAATGACCAGCGAGAATCAAAATAGCAATCAATCTTGATTTACTTTCCTTTATTTAGTGACCAACTGGTGAGTACAATTAGTCACTGGTGTGAATTGAAATGACTCCGATAGAGATTGCGACAACACAAATTTGACAGTCAAATGATTAGCACTCGTATGAGGCTAACCGTATAAGTGCCCTTGCATACCAGGCATATGAATGCTGCCTACGAAAGAGAAATCAGGAAAATAAAAAAGTAAAGGTAAAAGAAAGTCGGTCCACCCTCTAGACAATCACAAGGTAAAACCTTCCTGGATGTTTGATTGACTAAGTATTAAAATTTATTGCCTGTTAGACCCTATTAGGAACAAAATTACTTAATCGCTTGCTTTGCCGACCAAAATAGTTAAAACTATTATAGGACTTCTTATGTCTTCTAATTTGGAGAGGTTAAGATTCATATTAGAAATTCGGAATGAACTCCTCTATCCTAAATTACATGCATCAAGCAAGGGAAACAGCTCCTTATCTCTAATAACCTTATATTAACCAAAGCATTGTATAAATCTCTTAGAAAGACGAGTAATTAAGGTCAATCTAGAGCATCTAGAAAAATAGTCTTATAGTCCAAAAAATAATTCAAGTATGTGAGGCATATATTGTAATTACAGAATGGGTACTTACACCACTATTTAAAGTGATAAGAAATCTGGCCAACAACTTTAACTTATGGTTTAGGATTACAGAGTGGTTTCAGTCCTAAATTTGGATTGCAGAATAACTTCGATCCTAATCGAAACCACTAATCAAATTGCAACAAGATTATGACTTTCTCAATTTACCAAACCATCAAGAGAAGCTAAAAGCATCACACACAAACACCAAATCTGTTGACGCAGTAAAACCCTTAGAGAAGGGAAACAACTGCGGGCACTATGCCGGTAACAAATCCACTAAAGAAATCAGTACATAAAGAACTTACAGACGCTCAATCTAACTAGACCCAATCTAGAAGGCAGCTTTGTCTTTGCTTTGCTACTGACTTCACCAACCGAACTTGTAACTCCTTTGTCAATCTTCAGATGGCACAACTTCCACAACGTCGTCAATCATCTCAAGGCACAAAGACATGTATGCAACACACAAGAAGACATACACAGATGGTGTTTTAAATATATGGTATTCTGGGTTTGACAATACTTTGGAAGCTAGACATGGAACAGCTTACAAAGACACTCTCAAGTAAGATTTTGGCTCAGTGCATTTCTAGAGGGATCTGAGGATAAGAGAAACTGATAAGGAACAATGCTCTATAGATGCAAGTCTGTGGCTAGCTGAGTGTGAGAATCTATTTATATGGAAAGACCCGAGCTAGGGCTGACTGGACATGTGTAATAAGGATAACTCACTTGATTAAGATCAGACACATTAAATAAAACAAGCTGCCAGCTCAGCTCAGACACACAGGATTGAAATGCAGGTAGCATCCTAATCTAGGATAGATATGGACCTTCAATCCCAAAAATAGCAAGCAATATGAATGCAATTTATACCTGATGATGTTGAGGAGGAAAGATCCATAGAACTTGAAGCACAACATTCTTCTGAAGATCAAAGCGACAGAGGCTAAAACTAGATACAAGAGTCTCTTTAGATAATGAGCTAGGAAATGCCAATTACAAAACATTTTTTGCTCTAACATTCTCCCCCTTTGGCATTTCCTAGGCAAAATTTCTTCACTATTAGAAGCAACATGGGCTGAAGGAGTAGCAGCAGAGCGGGCATTCAGAATGGCCTGCTCATATGCATCAATGAGATGAGAAAAAGGAAACAGGGTCTCTTTGATGGAGGACTGAAGTGCAGCAAACGACCCTTCAAGACGAGAAAAACGCTGATCCAATAGCGTGTACCAAGCTTCATCATTGATGGAGGGGCAAGGAAGAGAGCTTTGCCCATCACTGCGAGACAGAGAATGCAGAGTATACAAGGGGGCCTCAGCCCAATCATCATCACGAGAGGTGGGAACATTGTTTGCATTGCAGATTTGATTGATCAGGCATGGAAAAATAAGGAAGGCTGAGGTACTGGTTCCCTTGGTTAAAGCAGCTTCCTTCACTCTATCAAAGACATATTGATGAAGAGGAATGGAGGAAAACTTTCTAGTCTTAATAGCAACAGCTAAAGCACCCGGTCCGATGGAGAGTTGAGAAGACTGAGAAGACGGCCACAAGTAACTTGTCTCAAAATGATATACAAGTTTGGTGAGCTGAGACAAATGACCAAGAGTAGCATAGGTGTCAGATGGATTGACTGCCTCCTTATTCCAATACAACTCATCCATGAGTCGTTTTTTGTTGAATCCTTCAATATAGCTTTGAACAGAGTTAATCGAGACATCAGAGTTGAGCTCAGAGAGATGAAGCGCGGAATGAATGTGAGATGGATTGAAATCAACCCACTTTCCACGAAAAAAGACTTGATACGGATGAGCATTGAAATCCGGTTCCGAAGAAGGAGCAACAGAATCAATATGGGATGGAAAATTAGCATAAAATTCTCGGACAATAGAAAGGTTTGCATCAGATAACGCATAAATCAATTCCAACCAACCATAATAACCCAAAATCTCAGAGAATGCAGGACCAAGACTAGTAAGATCAAATTTCTTCTAAAAAAGAACCGGTCTGTGAGAAGAGAAGGAATAAAACCTGAATTGAGAGTCAGCAGATGCAAATCGAAAGGAGTCCAAAGTGGAAGATGGGGCATCTAGAGAAGACTCTTGAACTCTTTTGGTCTTCTTTGAGGGGTGCTTACCGGAGGTCGCAGGTCTTGAAGAAGATGGCACAGCCAAGGTAGCATCTTGAGAGGAAGCAGGAGAAACAACTTGATTCTTCCGAGACCGCAGAGCAGGCTTAGAAGGAGGCATGATGATAGAATAAACCCTAACTTAAAGACAAAACCCAGAGATGCGAAGAAAAGAAACAGTCTAAAAGAAAAAGAAAACAAAAGACGCGACTGATATATGTAAAAACCCCTTTCTTTTTTTTTTTTTAACGTTGTTTTTTTTTGTTGGTTTTAATAAGAAAACTAAAACCTAAAACAACTAGGACTGAAAGACCAAAACAATCCTAAAGTGGGAGTCAACAGACAACGCCCTCCTAAAACCAAATACCTTTTGAACAATGAAAAAGAAACCATAAAGAAGAGATCAAGTCTGAAGCGAATCACCATGACAACTTGCAGCATCATGAATACATGAGACAGACCAACACTAACTTAAGGAGAAAAATAGGCAGAGCTTTTCCAAGATAACATCAACGGGAGTACTACCTCAAGAGCATCCACCAGCAGTTTTGAAATGAGCAAGTCACAGTAATTCAACACTATTTATTTCAAAACCAAATTGAGATAGAGAACAAAATGTGCTATGCTGAGAAGTGAACCAAGAGCATCAGAGGCTTTAGACAGAGTATCACCCAACAAGTTAGAAGGCACGATAAACAAATAATTTTTTTGTTAAATATAAAGAAATGGAGACAAGATCTTTGTAGGCTCTTTGAGCTCAAGACAACTTATATAAATTTTTTTGTTGCCATTTCTTCCTTCTTTTTTTGAAAGATCATAAGTCAAACCATCCCCATTTCGACCTGGAACACACTAGCTTTACAAGGCAGGTGTCCCACCTACATTTGGAGATAGCCTGACTTGCCTAGACCACCACCGTTTCGACCTGGAACACACTAGCTTTACAAGGCAGGTGTCCCACCTACATTTGGAGATAGCCTGACTTGCCTAGACCACCACCGTTTCGACCTGGAACACACTAGCTTTACAAGGCAGGTGTCCCACCGACATTTGGTGGTAGACTGGATGTCTCCTTAAGAACTAATGATGCCATTACAGGAATGAAAAACTCTGACTGCATATCTCACTCAACATCTTAGTGTGCAAGTGTAGGAGGCAAAGCAAAGATTCAGTGTCTATAAACACAATAAAGGAGAGAAAAGAATAGGGTTGAATTCCAGACCTTTAAACACGCAAAATGCGAGAACAGATCACTCAAAGAGAAGACCAAGTGATGATATCTAAATCTTAGATCATGAAATACTCGTTGAGATGATGAAGAAAAACCAATGCACATATTAGGACTGAACATGACATTTGATCCTAGAATAGGACAGAAAGACAGAACGGGTCCTAAAAAAGATAACACTAATGCAAGTAAACGGACCTATGCGAGAGAGTAAACAACAACCTATTCTGCATGAACACACATGAGATGCTACAAGATCAAGGTGATTGCCTAACTTAAATCACAGACTCCAATGGATCTTCTGAGATGTTCAAAACATACTTGATCTAGAGGCTTAGTTAATAAATCTGCGAGCTGGTGTTCAGTGGGAATAAATTCAAGTGCAAGAATTTTATCCTCAACTAAATTATGAATAAAGTGATGACGAATGTCAATGTGCTTTGTGCGTGAGTGTTGAACAGGATTTTTAGAAATATTGATGGCACTCATGTTGTCACAGAACACAGTTAATATTCCCTGTTTGAGACCATAGTCACTTAACATCTGTTTCATCCAGAGTAACTGTGTGCAACAACTACCAGCTGCAATATATTCAGCTTCTGCAGTAGACAAGGAAACACTATTCTATTTCTTGCTAAGCCAAGCAATCAAATTATTTCCAATATAAAAACACCCACCAGATGTACTTTTTCTATCATCAACATTACCTGCCCAGTCAGCGTCCGAATAGCCTGGAATCTCAGAATTTGAATCAAATGAGTAGTGTAAACCAAAAGTTGCAGTACCTGAAACATACTTGATGATTCTCTTGACAGCTTTAAGATGAGATTCCTTAGGATCAGCTTGAAATCTTGCACATACACCCACACTGAAGGAGATATCTGGTCTACTCGCTGTGAGATATAGAAGGCTCCCAATCATGCTTCTATATAAGGTTTGATCCACACTCTTTCCCACGACATCCTTGGAGAGTTTTTCACGTGAAGCCATTAGAGTGACTGCTGAGCTAGAAGTTTCCAACCCAAATTTCTTTACCAACTCCTTTGCATACTTTGCTTGAGATACAAAAATGCCATCTGACATTTGTTTCACTTGTAGCCTAAGGAAGAAGGTTAGTTCACCACATAAGCTCATCTCAAACTCTTGCTTCATTACATCACTGAACTCTTTGACAAGTTTCTTCGAAGTTGAGCCAAAGACAATATCATCAACATAAACCTGAGCAATCACCACATCATTGTTAATTTTCTTAACAAACATGGTCTTGTCTGCAGTACCTCTTGTATACCCTTTTGTAAGGAGATGGGATGAGAGTCTGTCATACCAAGCTCGAGGAGCTTGCTTCAGCCCATAGAGAGCCTTTTTTAGATGATACACATGATTAGGATTATGGGGGTCTTTGAATCCTACAGGTTGTTCCACATAAACTTCTTCTTGTAGAACACCATTAAGGAACGCACTCTTAACATCCATTTGATAGAGTCTGAACTTGAGATGACATGCCACATCAAGTAAAAGCCTCACTGATTCCAATCTAGCCACGGGAGCAAAAGTTTCACCGAAATCCAACCCTTCCACTTGTGAGTAGCCCTGAGCCACAAGTCTTGCCTTATTTCTGGTTATGAGTCCGGTCTCATCAGATTTGTTCTTGAACACCCACTTTGTTCCAATAATATTTGCATTATTTGGACGAGGAACCAGATACCAAACATCTTTTCTTTCAAACTGACTGAGCTCTTCTTGCATTGCAACAATCCAATCATCTACCACCAATTGCAACAATCCAATCATCTACCACCAAAGCTTCTTTTGCATTCTTGGGTTCAATTTGCGAGACATAGCACAAATAAGAGACTTCAGAAGCAATTTGATTTCTATTTTTCCTTGGAGCATTCACATCTCCAATTACATCAGAGAGTGTATGGTCTTTTTGAACTTGCCTTAAACCTGTTCTCCGAGGAGGTGATGATGAGAAATCACAACCGCCATCATCTAGAAAATCTGTCTCAGGTTCAGTTTGTGAAGCCTGAGATGAGCTGGAAGCTTCTTCATCATAAACAGGTTGAATAGTGCTCAAACTATTAGAATCATCATGTAACGTCCCGAACCTAAATCCACGTGTTTACTAGTCATTTGGACGGTAAACGACCTTTACTTTCACTTTTACTTTCGGTTTAGTACTTTTAGTGGCCCTAAAAGTTGACTTTTTGTTCGGGTCAAAATTTGAGGAAATGTTCTTCATGGAAGTTGTAGAGGACGTTAAACCGAGCGCGTGCTTATGTGGTATGTAAAAATCGGACTTCGTATGCGAGAGTTATGGCCAAAAATGTGAAGTTACTGTTCATGGTAATTTTTGGTTAAAAAGAGAAAGTTACCCCGGGTAGGTTTCCATTCCCGGAAACCCACCCTTCCTCTTTCTCTCTCCTCCCCCCCGAGCTCTCTCTTCTCCGGTTCGGCGATTTTTCTCCTCCCATCGATTTCCGGCGATTCCGGCCACCAACCGGCGTGCCACCGGTCACCAGAGGAGCGCCTCCTCCCTCCGAGCACCCTAGCAACCTTGGTTTTCCACGATTTGGCCGGAAAACCACGGATCGAAGGAAAAACTCCTCCGGCTGCAGTTTGAAGCTTTTGCCGATTTCCGGC
>BDJD01000668.1:13960-37817 GCA_002564525.1 Rosa multiflora
TTTAGCGTGTGGGACACGCTGTTAATTTATACGACTCTTTGAGTATTTCCGGGTACGGTTGGGAATCGTACCTGTGTTTTCTTTATACGTGGGACATGGGGAAGCTTTATTGATTTATCGGTTTTTAACCACCATACCCAGGGTCGTTATATATATATTATATTACTGGCTAGCCTATTAGTACTCCTCCCTACTTACTATGTGTTCGTGGGTGAGTAGAGGAGAGCATGGGATGCTCTAGAGTGTGGGACACTCCGACCCGAGCCAATAAGGCTCCCTTCTTTTGTATGGTGAAACTTCTTCCCCATATTTTATCGTTGCTTGACTAGCGGGGCTAGTCCGATTTTCACTGTAGCCAGCGGGGCTGGTCGTATTTTCTTGAGAAATGAGATTTCGGTTTTACGATATAGTTTTCGGATGTGGTGACTAGCGAGGCTAGTCAATTTATCGTTTTGGAATTCTTGGATTAAAGCTAAATGTATTTTTTCTAATTGTTGCATGCATCGGTTATTAAAGAGAATAAATGTGGGAAAGTATGAAATCCTTTTTCCTTTAAATTGTTTATTTTTGTCCACTCACGCTAACGTTTTTCGTCTACTTTCCCCTGGGCCTTTCGGTTTCTAATGCCCAGTTTGCAGGCGTATTAGGGGAGGTCGGGCGTACATGACATTTGAGGCATAGTTGTCACTACTTCCGCAGTGTAGGATCGCTTGATCCTTTACTCTTCTTTTATATCCCTGTGTATAGTAGTATTGCTCTGATTAACCTTTGGGATTAGTATTTTTGAGTTTTGTGTTTTGTGAAAGTGGAGTTGTTGGTAATTGGGAGCAGGGTGGCTCCAGGAGTATAAGGTTGATTTGCTTGAAGTGTTTAGTGTGTTTTACAGGTTTTTGGGTAGTCCATTTTAGAGGTGACTCTGCCGAATTTTTGGTAGAGTTATCCCTAAGGTGGGCCCCACAGGGCCACCTCGGGTTTCAGGGTGAAATTCGGGGTGGGTCCTGTCACATCAACAACAACATTGATAGATTCCATCACTGTTTCAGTTCTTTTGTTGAAGACGTGATATGCCTTGCTAGTGGTGGAATAGCCCAGAAAAACTCCCAAATCACTTCTTCAGTCAAATTTAGCAAGTTTTTCTCTATCTCTGTAGATATAGCATGGACTTCCAAACACTCTCAGATGGTGAACATTAGGCTTCTTACCTTTCCACAACTCATATGGAGTGGCATTTGTGCCTGGTCTGAAATACGTTCTATTACTAGTATAGCATGCTGTGCTCACCGATTCTGCCCAAAAATATCTTGCAATCCTTGCCGTCTTCAGCATCACTCTTGCCATATTTAGGAGGACCCTGTTCTTTCTTTCAACAACACCATTTTCCTGAGGTGTAATAGGAGCCGAAAACTCGTGCCTTATACTTCTTTCATTGCAAAATTCAGCAAATTTTTCATTCTCAAACTCAGTTCCATGATCAGTTCTCAGTCTTCCAATTTCTGCAACAAAGGACTGAACATCCTTTTCAGTCCTAACATAGGAGGCGTTCTCAGTTTGAATCCTAAGATACAAAATTCTGAATTGCAAAAAAGTTTCAGTCTTTTCACGAAGAAAGGCGACCCATGTAAATCTGGAAAAATCATCAACAACAACTAACACATACTTTTTACCACCCAAGACAAGATTCTGAATTGCCCAAAAGTTTCAGTCTTTTCACGAAGAAAAGCCACCCATGTAAATCTTGAAAAGTCATCAACAACAACAAACACATACTTTTTACCACCCAAGCTTTCAGTCTGAATAGGCCCTACTAAATCCATGTGCAATAGCTCAAGAGGCCGAGAGGTTGAAATGAGTTTCTTGGGTTTATGAGGACTCCTTGTCTGCTTTCCAAGTTGACATCCCTCACAAACTCCTTCAATTTTTCCACTCAACTTAGGGAGACCTCTTACTACTTCATGCTTAGAAACTTTGACAAGATCACGAAAATTAATATGACCCAGTCTCTTATGCCACAGTGAAAGAGTATCATCTGTTGCCTTGTTGCAAATAGCAGAAGTTGGAATATCTGCTTGAATATAGTAGCAGTTAACCTTAAACCTTTTACCACAAAAGACTTCTTTGCCAAACAAATCTTTCACATTGCACTCGGTTTTGTCAAACCAAACATTACCAATATCGTCACACAATTGAATAATACTTATAAGGTTAGCCTTCAGATCCTCAACCAACATGACATTTTTCAGACAAGGTATTCCTGGAGCAAATATAGTCCCTCTTCCTAATATTCTGACCTTTTTACCATCACCAAATGTGACAGTACCATTAGATGTATCATCAGAAAAAGAGGTAAACCAACTCTTGTCCCCAGTCATGTGTCTTGAGCAACCGCTATTAAGATACCACGTGTCGGAATTTCTCGCAGATAGAGTTGTCAAAGAAACTAGACACTTTAGATCTGTGTCCTCGTTAGAGTCATCACTAAACTGACAGCGAGCAAAAAGACACATGAAATTATCTTTCCTTTGCCAAATCTGCTTGGTAGTAGGTCTTGAGATTGGTCTTGAAATCAACTTTGAGATTCTGTCAACCTCTTTCATGTGTTCATCAAGTTTCTCCCTGAGAAATTTGCTATATGTGCTTGTGGAACTCTTTCCAAAATGAGCTCTTCTCATACGAAGTTTATTGTATCTAGGCCTGATATGTCCTAAAATGACACCGAGGAACAAATCTCTTCAAACTTGGTTTGGAATTGACAAGCACAGGTTGAGGAACTTCAATACTAGAACGAGCAGTAGCTTTTACAAACTTAGTTGTGTGGTCAGTCTTAGATGAACTTGCCAAACTGTATCCCATACCACTTTTGTCACCAAATTTCTTACCCATAGACAAAATGTCATTGAGTTTTTCTTCACTCTTGTTAACATTCAGCAACTTAGCTTCAGCTTGCTCAAGTAAGAGAGTCAGACGACCTTTATCATCTTGGAGTTCAACAATTTTATCAGATTTTTCTTGACAGCTTAGTTGGAGAGATTGAACCTGTTCAACAAGAGATTTTCGGATTTCGTCACCAGCCTCAAGTTGGGATTGAAAATCAGTTTCAGTCCTACTCACTTCCAGCTTCAACCCCCTTCTAATTGCTCTACCAGAGAATGATTCCTTTGCTTCAATTCTTTTGAGGCCTCAGATAGTACAATATATTGATGCAATACTTCTTCTATATCGGGTTCATCATCTGACTCATCTATTGTATTCACCAAGCCAATAAGTGCAATAGCTCCAGTTTCGTTGTCAACTGTAATGTTGTCTTCTAAATCACTATCACTGCAGGAAGCATTCATGGCCTTGTTTTGACCTGTCTTCACCTTTTTAAGAGTATTTGCACACTCAGAAGCTATGTGACCATTTCCATCACAGGCAAAACACTTCGGACCTTTTTTCATCCTTTTCTCAATTGATCTTTGAAACTTTGCCGATTTATCACCTAAAAAATCTTGATTCTTTGTGAACCTGGAACTATGAAAAATTCTAGCTTCGTTCTTTCAAAAAAAAGCTTGCTTTCTAAGTTGTTCAATAACTATCATGCTAGATTAGTGAAAGAAAAAAAGAAAGAAGGAGAAGACCAGAGAAGAGAGGACAAAGATCGGTCACTAACCAAACGAGTCCAGCCGTTTCTTTTTTGTCGTTGATGTTTTCTGATGTCGACAATAGTATATATATTTCTTGGGTTGGGTAATTTGCTGTTATTGAAATTATGTTAGGGTATTTTTGGTATAAAAACTTGATTCCGGGTGGGTTGATTCCTAAACCCATCTCCCCCCTAGGTTATCGAATTCCTGAGTATTCAGGAATTGATTCCTAATAAGGATGTGGGACCCATATCCATTCTGATTCCCTTACATGTAAGTAAACGACGGAATTCTCTTATTCCGGAATCATTCCATCCAATCTCATTCCGATTCCAAGTTAGTAAACATGCCATAAGTGATCTTCATGTCAACTTAGGGCATGTTTACTTACTTGGAATGGGAGGGAATGATTACCGGGTAAAAACATTCCTGTGTTTACTAACACATAAAGGAATCGGAATGATTCCAGGTAAAAGAATTCCTGTGTTTACTAACACATGAAGGAATCGGAATGGATGTAGGTCCCACCTCCTTATCAGGAATCAATTCCTGAATACTCAGGAATTCGATAACCTAGGGGGGAGATGGGTTTAGGAATCAACCCACCCGGAATCAAGTTTTTATACCAAAAATACCCTAACATAATTTCAATAACACCAAATTACCCAACCCTAGAAATATATATACTATTGTCGACATCAGAAAACATCAACGACAAAAAAGAAACGGCTGGACTCGTTTGGTTAGTGACCGATCTTTGTCCTCTCTTCTCTGGTCTTCTCCTTCTTTCTTTTTTTCTTTCACTAATCTGGCATGATAGTTATTGAACAACTTAGAAGCAAGCTTTTTTTGAAAGAACGAAGCTAGAATTTTTATATCCACTTGTCTCCGATTTATGATTATTTTCCATTCCAAGTAAGTAAACGTGTCATTAATCTTGTAGGGATGCAACTGTTACATGTATAAGCAGGTCTATTTTCCTTCTAGCCCATTGCCTACAAAGTCTTTCTGATAAAAGAAATTTGGTTTTATGTTGTTGCCTATATATTTGGTTTAAAACCTGGCCTTGATAGAAAGCAGAGTATATTGACTTATCAAAAGAGACTTGCATGAGGGTGATTTAGATTAGTCACTAATGTGAACTAAAACAATTAACAGATATTGTAATCATACTCCTTATTGAACCTTGAGTAACTTGTAGTAACTGCTAAAACTCAAGGACATGATGATAGAAGCTTGGAGGTAAATCAACAATGGTGAAAACTGACACCTTAGCTAGAGACTGTAGACCAAGAAAACAGAGAGAAAGAGTGAGGAGCCTGGTATTAAACTTTCTGGTAGTTGTACAAATGGTTGTGTCTCCTTACAGTAAGAGAGATTATCTCTATTTGTACTATTTAGCTTATGTATGCACCTTTTGACCTTGACTTTCTTGACTTCAACTATCTTCTATACTCTTAACATCCCCCCTCAAACTAGTGCTGGGATCCCCAAGCACTAGGTTGCAGCAGAGAATGTGATTTTAGCCAGGAGGAATGAAAGGAAGTGATTGCCACAAGTTTGTAGACTCACAAGCTTGCCTGCAATTCATTAGATTTCTGTCCCGAGTTGAAGGAATTAGCCAAGTTCCTGGTGTCCGCAAAACTTCAATTTTCTTGAGGAGAGCCTGAATCTTCTCTGTGCCCTTAGTTGCACAACTTTTAGAAACAGCTGAACCTGCCATTCCAGATACTACAAGTCTTTTTACCCCTGACGACTGTTGTTTAGATGAAAAGCATTTCAGTTCAGATGTTTCCACCTCATGCTCCAAACCAAGCCCAGAGAAAACACTCTTCACTTTCATTGAATATTGATCTTCTGCATATACTGTATGCTTTGGACCCATATTTCTCTCTTGCAATTCCACACTCTTATCATCTTCAAGTTTCAAACTGACAATAACAGAAGTATCTACCACGTCCACAGTTTTATCACCCTAATTCTCTGTACTCAAAGTGAAACCATATGGAAAGCCGTTAGTAGCATTATGTAGTGAAAAATCACCATGTCGATGAGATGAAAAACCATCATTAGAATTCTGACAATTGCTCTGTAGTTGTCGTGTGCCATCATAAGTCTGCTATAATCCATTGTGAATATCAGCACCAAACCTACCATTTTGTGAAACAAGTCCAGCTGGGGAAGAGAATAGACTACCGACTGGTGTTTGGCCAATTCCACTGTATGTTGGTTGAGGCAAACAAATGCTAGGATTAATAGAACCATTGTTCATCATGGGAACGACAAACTCATTACTCATCATTGTCACTGTAGCAAAGTTAGAGTGACATCTAGTAGGAGGAACCACATAGGATGAGCTTGGAAGTCTTGCGGTGGTAGTCATTGTGGTGGGTGGTGATACATATCTAGTATGACAGATGTTGCTATTAGGAGGAGCATTATATGCATTGAGATATGTAACACCAGGGGCCATAGAATGTGCATTAGGTGTATTTAAGGGAGGCATCAAAGAACAATTATATGGCGCAGCAATACCAGCAAGATCATTCCATTGCATTCCATTTAAATATGCATTTCCATTAGACAACATGCCATTATGAGCAATCAGAGTAGTAAGAGGGGATAATGACAAAGCTTTATGCTTTAATTCAATCTCATACTCAGCAGATAATAGTAAAGACCTAACTTCCTCCATTCCAATATCAATTTTTGCTCTGATAATCTATCTAGTATGACTATACTCACTAGGAAGTCCAGCAAGAATGAGTATTTTGACATCTTGATCATTCATTGCAACACCAGCTGCAGCCAATTTATCTCTAACAGATTTGAATCGCAACAAGTACTTATGTATTGAATCTGAACCCTTTCTAATGCTTTGCATTGTAAACTTTAATAGCATAACATGAAATTCAGAATTTGCAGCATAATGTTGTTTGAGAGTGGTCCATACCTTCATTGGAGTTTCATAGCCAATTACCAATGTAAGAGCCTCAGCTGAAAGAGTGTTGGTAATCAAAGAGATAACAAAACTATCTTGCTGTAGCCATTTTTCATAAACTTCGGTATTTGCTGTGAGAGAACCATCAGTACCAACAATGAATTTTGGAGCACATGGATGAGATCCATCCACTAATTTCAGTAGACCATGCCCCCTTAGATAATGTTTCATCAGAAATGCCCAAGTTGAGTAATTTGTCTCATCTAGCCGCACAGAGACCGCATTGCAATGTTGACCTGAGGTTGCCATATCAAATCTTGAAGATGCACAAATATTTGGATCTTAAAGATGAACAATTTTTTAGAAACTTTGAAGACGAACAGCTACTAAGCTTGTGACTACTGTATGAGCTAAAAGACTGGATCTTGAGAAGTAATTGCTACAAACCAAATCAAATGCTGAAATGAACTTGCTACGAGCAACGAAGAACACAGATCAAACCTTGATAAAAAAGCTTGCTACGAACTCGAAATTGAAGAAGTACAGCTACGAACACAGATCAGACCTTGAATTTCTTGCTTAAATTGTACAGACTCGATTTTCTTGTTGATTTCACTTGGTAATTTACAAATCTTTGGTATTTGACTGGTTATTGTACAGAAATGATGAAGAAGATGCAATTTCTAGGGTTCTTGATCTGGTAATTTGGGATTTCTATTGGTAATTAAACAAAGAGGAAGATTGCAGCGGAAAGAAACAAGATGAGCACAGGTCAGGCCACCATGAGTTCTGATACCATGATAAAATAATCTGGGGTTCGCATCCAAAACCAATTGGCAATGGATGGAGTGGCCCAAACCCTTATAAACTCATAGGCAAAGTCTCATTTTTCCCATGTGGCATGTATATATTCTCAACACGCCCCCGCACGTGTGGCGAATTTTCAAGCCATACACGTGAACAACTTTGTGCTTATACAGATCCTATCTGCTTTGAAAATTAACGTGTGAAGTTAGAGTTTTGGGTCACTTTTCGGTCGCATATCCACATCTCGACTGTTCAGTTTTTAGGTGCTAGTGTATAGATCGTCTCTGCAAATTTTCAGCCAAAACCATTATCGTTAAGGCATTGATAATTTCTTTTAAGCTAGTACAGTTCAGGTTGATAGATTCAGTCCTTCCATTGGTTTAAGCGAGTTAGATACTTTAACGATCATCAATTTGGCTGAAAATTTGCATACATGATCTATCTACTAGTACCTAAAAACTGAACGGTTGAGATGTGGATATGCAACCGAAAAATGACCTAAAACTAGAACTTCACATGTTAATTTCAAAGTGGAGCTCCGCTCTGGATAAAATATATATATATATATATATACACACACACACACTAGCCCCTTAACCGTTCCCTCAAAAATTGACTTAATTATATAAGATATAATATATTAGACTAGACAATACATGTATATATATATATATATATATATGTGTGTGTGTGTGTGTGTGTGTGTGTGTGATGTGTATATATACCTATATACTTCTAGTCTTTAGGTGAACTTATATGTATGTTACATTTTGCTTTTGTAATCAAGGATAAATATTTCTAGCTAGCCCTTGAGAGATCACACAAACGATCATAATTTTACTCTTAATACCCATCCAACTTTAAGGGTTTTTTTTTAGGTTTTTACCAATAAGGTAAAGAATACAAGTCATAGTACCATGCGCAGAGACAATAGACGTTTGCACCATGCGGACCACTAACATAGATGAGGCGCCAAAATAAACATTAAAATTGAACATAATTACATGATTGCCACTGCTTCTTGAAATGGTCTTAAACTACTGGGAACTGTACATAATCTGAAATGAACGCCGCATGGGGTAATTCGATGTACCGCCTGGATTTCATTAAATAGGGCATGCGCATGGAAAAAGTTGGGCTGATTTTGTAGTTGGTACTTTGACCTGTATTCTATACCTTATTGGTAACATTTAACCGAACCATTTCAATCAAAACCAAGACCAAGTATTATATAATACAATAATATTGACTAACACAATACTATTGACTAACAGTAACATTCACAATCTTGCAGTTTTGCATTAGCTTTTGACATCCCAAAAGTACCTTTAACTATAATAACAAGTAAAATTTGAGATTGATCTTGCACAGCAACACAATATTTTCTTGTGTTATATTCTTGGGCTTTGCTACTCTTCCTGACATTGAGTTTTTGCTTGTTTGTACTTACTCCTTTTTGTTTGCACTCACAATCTACATATTATCCATAGTTTATGAACCTTTCTTAGTAGGTATTGTGTGAACTGCAAATAATGAATACATCATTAACATGTCAGTTGTTATCATGTATAATAAATTTACTAATATGCCATATTTGTTGGTGCGACTTATTTATATATCTAAATAATAATGAAATACATGATAAAAGTGAGGTTATCGATAGGTATGGATAAAGAAATAAACTATTAAATATGCTCAATACATAAAGTACATATGAAAGACATTTAAACTCATTAGTATCCATCGGATGATGACTACTTAGTGTCTGGTAGGGAATTTTTCTATTGCTACTGAGAATCAGTATAATTGTGTAATTGTTATTAACAGTCAGTAGAATTGTGTAATTGCTAACAAAATCTTGATAGATTAGATAGTACTTGCTCATTATAAGTGAAAGTTGGGTAACTACTAAATAATGAAAGTGATACATTGAGTGGTGTCTTATTGCTACTGATTGTCAGTAGGAAGGACGTGTTTTCTACTAAAGGTCAGGATAAAATTGAGTAATTGCAAATAAGGGTATTAGAGGATTGTGTAACTACCACTAAGGGTAAGTAGAGAATTGGCTGCAAGTCTATATGAACAAGGACATCGTGAATATGGATGATTGCCATTGAGGATCAGTAGGAATAAAGTAATTGTATTGGAGGTCAGTAGCGTTAGGCTAAAATCTACTAAGGGTCAATAGAGATTGAATAGATAATCTAGAAATCCTAAGAAATTTAGTGTCAATATATGTATTGGTAGCAAATTGTGTTATATAAAAATAACTCAGGTACCCAATACAAATTAAAAAGCCCAGCAAGAAGGATTCTTGAATTAACCAACTACTTCATCAAAACAGAATTGTGAAAACCCAAACACCACACACTAGAGCAATAGTTTTCCAGCGATTACGCAAAATCAAATGTATTAGCTAGACAAGAAACGCAGATTATACATATCAGCTAGCACTTGATGACAACACCATGAACATAATCAAAAGTAAACAATAACAAATCTGTAAAGGAAAAAAAAACACTCCACATACAGAACATCCCATTATGAATTTCAACAGAAATGGAAGTGAGAAACAAAGTACATGAAAACATACCTCAAATCGTTAAATTTACAAATCAAACTTCATTTTTGAGTATGAATTTCAGATTCGTTGCCTCGATACATCTCGATCTCGATACGAATCTAGATATAGATCTAGATCTCTTCTCCCTCTCTCTCTCTCATTTACTCTTCAAGCTTCCAGTTTGAATTAGAATTTCAAATTCATTGTCTTGATTGATTTCGATCTCGATTGAATTTCAGATTCGTTGCCTCGATACATCTCGATCTCGATACGAATCTAGATATAGATCTAGATCTCTTCTCCCTCTCTCTCTCTCTCATTTACTCTTCAAGCTTCCAGTTTGAATTAGAATTTCAAATTCATTGTCTTGATTGATTTCGATCTCGATCTCGCCTTGATTGATTTTGATCTCGATCTCAGTCTCAATCTAGATCTGTTCTCTCTCTCTCTCCTCATCTCTATCTTTTTATCTCTCTTTGTCTCTTATCTTCCTTTATTAATATATTTAGGGACATTTTCGTCAGGAAATAGGCTGCACAAGGTTTGGGCCTTGCGCATGGGTCAGGAACACTACTGCAAGGGGAATAAAAAAAACAAGTCTGTTAATGGTAAATATTGGCTAAAAGTGTAGCTAGTGGTAATTTGCTATTTTTTAAATTGTCGGTTTCACGACAAATTGTAGAGCAATCAATTTTCTTCAGTTTGGTATTACTTTACTCAATACCAGTTTTGGCTCGTAATGGCCGGTGAGCTGATAGAGTTATGACATGTTGGTAACTTATAATTACAATATTATAAAAGTCATGGGTTTGATTCTCACTAATATATGTAAGAGTGGGATGTGCTAAGGTTTTTTTTTTTTTTTTAAATTTGGCTTGTAATGAAATTATCAAAGAAAGAGCCGTCGATCGAAATCTTTTTCCCTTTCTCCATTTTACCATATTCTCAAAATGAATAAACTCTATGTAATGAAGAGTGATTAGACAAAATGCAAATTAAAGTCTACTAATAGAAAAAGTACTGAGGCAGGAGTTTAGAAAACTTTCATAACCTTATTACAGTAGTTAGTGTTCGGTTTTGAGTCTCTTGGCCTTCACTTCTTCCACCACATCATAATCATCCAACCTCAGTAAACTCTCTTCATATTCCGTACTGTAACATGCATCCGGCATCCATAAGCACATTTGTTTCAAGAACCTCCATCATAACCAACCCTTATCGCCTCAGCGTTGGTCTTGAAAGTCCATTTCCCCACAAGTGTACTATTTTCCATGACCAAGAGGGGTTTGAGAACATAAATATGCCTAGGCACATTGGAAAACTTTAGCGTACGAAGCTTAGACCAGGAGTCACCCACGTCATATTCTCTCATCATCCACGAATCAATCGAGCTACTATATTCAGCAAAATGTTTATAACAATATGTAGGCATGTAGCATCCAGAAAACGATATAAACAGAGACATTTTGCAAAAGAAACCGCGATACCGTTGAAAAGCTTACTGCCTTCGTCAAGAATAGGCAACGGCATCCTCCGGAACTCCTCCTTTGCCAAATCAAATGCAAAGAGGATATCTTTGTTACCACCTTTACCGAGCCAATGAAGTGCCTCATTTAGGTAAATACCGTTACGCTTGATGGACTCCTCCTTAGGGACTTCAATCGTTTTCCAAACTTTAGCCTCCATGAGAAGATCACAACCGCTTCCTTCTTCTCCTTCTTCTCAATTCCGGCGACAAGAAATTTGAAGTCGTCAGTTGCAGAAAAATAGCCACAACCATGATATATATTTTGTCATATGGTGTTGAGAGAACAGGTGCATTAGGCAATTGTTTGAAAAATCCAGTTGATGGATTCCAAAGGTAGAAGTTTTCATCATCATCATAATTAGTTGCACATAACAAACCATTGCCCGAGCACAGTAAGTACACACCCCGTCGCTTCATGAATGGGCAGCTAAGCTTTCTAATTGTAGAATCATCTCCAAACAATGGCGTCTTCAACTCCAACGACCCTGAACTTATCTCTATCGTAGAGGAGGAGTCTACAACAACCAAGGGTTTGCTGCTCTAAAGTTGTTCTGAAATGGGATATGGCGAATTTTGAATTAGACAATATAATGGAATGCCACTGTTTTGAAACACGAATCTGAATAGAGTTTTGACCGGCAATCTGTACAAGAATATTCTCATTATTATATCTTCTGGCATGCATGTGTTTGTTCGCCATATTCTAAGTGTTTTCAGTTTTACTAGATCCGGCCACTCTAGCGGTGGTGATATGATCGAAAAAAATGTGCTTAATTACCCTATAAAGTTGCAATTAAAGGTTGTTTTACGAATTACGCTATTTATAGTAAATACCAAAGGAATACGAAGGCTTAATGGAATGAAGAAAAAAAATCCTATTCGGAATAGGGAACCTAATGTGATGACGGATATGAGATCCAATGTTCTGATAAGTGTCATCACATCCATTTTGCATAAAGCAGCTTCCATTAAAAAGTCATCACATCCATCCTGCATAAAGCTTGAAACCCCTTGCAAATCTAACACAGTTGATATAAGAGTCACATATATGGAGTCCCCAACCAGAAGAGAACACATGGGACCCGAACACATTTGATCCCTTCAACAACACACTCGAAAATCCCTACAAATCTAACATAGCATATAGCCATTTATTTTCGTAATATTGACCATGAAAATCAACGACCCAACGTTTCAAAAAAAATTTAGTCTTCTACACACACAATAATTAGTGAAATAAAAAACATAGAAAAATACTTCAATACATTAATGTACCGATACATTAAGTAGACTATGTTCAATACAGAAGTAGACTAGCTCGGTACAAGGATAGACTAACTTCATGCATGTCTACCTATGTACTGAGCAAATCTACCTTTGTATTGAACCTAGTCTACTTAATGTATCGATACATTAATGTACTGTAAACGATCCCAAAAACATATAGTAAAATAAATAAATATTCAAATTTGTTTTGAATATAATGAAACTAGCTATGACATAATTTTGCTAAGGCACCTTTGTTTATCGACTATGACGGCGTTGCTCTGATCTTTCATGTACCGCTACATTCTCTATGTTTTTGGATTAAGATTTCTAACCTTTCTCCCACTTATGAATAGTATGAAATTATTGGCTTTATTGCTTCCACATTAGGGGAGTATATGTCTCTTACAGTCTCTTAAAAATTGTCTCTTAAGTAAGCAAGCCTCTACAATCACAAGAGAGAGTGTATTCACGAGGACAAATACGCTGCTAAACGACATCTCCAGCGAGGCTAGAGAGCGCCGCCGCGTCTCAATGGAAATGCACATCTTCCACGACCCGATCATCCTCTTCCTCGACGAGCAGACCTCCAGCCTCTACTCCACTCATGAGTGGCTGACTTCTGATGGTTGTGCCATGGACTGAAGGTCAGAGAGAGAGAAACCCGTGGTGGGTGAATGGATAACTTAAATCTTACCTCTCCAACAAGATTTGTTATCAAAATCTGACAAGATAAATATTTTATAGCAACAAGGTATCGAAGGCTCCAAACACGCTAATTAATCAGATTGAATTTATCTTTTCCTAGTAAGTGTTTATATGAAGGAAAACAAACACAGCCATAAAGTTTCTTAGTAATCACTCACAAGTTTCTCTCATATTAGATCAAGAAGATACTAGCTAATGAATATTACAAATTAACTACACAGCCACACAATAGTAGTATTTACGACAATATTAATAATGATAATTGTTACAAATGAATTGGGAAATGAAACTAGAAATTGGAAATTAGAGAAGACTATAAAGAGCCTCATCGATCAGCACCGTAGCCACTACACACTCCTGTCGACTTCCCAAAATCACCTCAGAGAGAGAGAGAGAGCGGCAATTGCAATGTCGGACTTCATCCCCGACGAGGTGATCCTCCAAATTTTCAAGTAGCTGCCGGTGAAGGCATTATCACGATCCAAGCTAGTTTCCAAACGCTGGAAGAAGCTCATATCCCACTCCAAATTCGCCCAATCCCACTTCGAATCGGCCCATATGAACCAAACCCTAACCCGCTCACTCCTCCTCTCAGCCTCCACCAAAACCCCCCCAGCTCGAATCCCTAGAATTGGACCGGCTTCGCTTCGTAGACCGTACGTACTGGAGGCTACCGGAGACTACGAACTCATCCAGCTGTCCGCTAATTATGGTGTTATTGTAAACGAGAAGCTGCATTGGGTGGTTTAGGACTACAATCTCGAGTTTGATGACGAGGAGGACGCTATTGTTGCTTTTGATTTGGAGTCGGAGGAGTTTCGGAGACTGCGGCTTCCGTTTCCTAAGGTTGAAGGAGATGACAGCGTGAATTTCAGCGTTGCGATTTTTTGCAGTGAAGGGTGTCTGTGTCCGTGGCGTTATGGAAGGCTTGCTGCTTCTGGCTCTGTTGCTTTTTGGGTCATGGAAAGGTATGGAGACAATGACTCGTGGAACATGCGCTATAGCTTTAGGATTTCCAATGAGACTCCGATTAAGTATCTCAAGCCACTTATAGTTACGGAGAGTAGTCAAGTTCTGGTGAGATGTTCTACTGCTGCAGAGCTGGAGTTGGTGAGGATTCGTCGACAAGAAGAGGAGGAGCGTGTCACCTATATGAACGAGTGGCCGAGCGAATGTTATGGAAATGAATGTATCACGATTTTATATGACCACAGTTTACTTTCGCTTGGAATGGGGGGAGAGATTGAAAGTCCGGAAATCCACGACAAAGGCCGCCTCGCAGAGTGCAAATGAAGAGGAGTCATTGCTCTGTGCGGTGCTGGTTTGGTACTCCTTTCTTGAGCATTTGAGTTTATCTGATTGTGTGTTTGTTTGTCTTTGTGTCATTCTAATCTGCATTGGTTCGCAGTAGTTACCAATCTGGATCACTAGTATGAAAGTATCTGTTTAATAAACCATTTGCTCTTCTAAGTTTTAGTCTGTATCGGCCATTAAGTACCGCCATACATGAGGAAAAGTGTTTGACCAAATCAAAAGGCAACAGCTTAGGTAAAAGTAAAACCAATGTTCCTGTATTTAAAACTTGTGCGTAATCAATGCCTGTGCAAGATAATTCATGCTTTGTAAAACAGATTGATGAAACTGATGTTGATTGCCCTATTCAAAATTTGAGGCATTACTACATGTTGGTATGCTCATGCGTAATTGGTTAGTATGGTTTCACTGTTTTCCATTTATCAGTTCTGTTGGGTTAAGAAGTGATTGTTTATCTAGTGCCAGATGCATTAGCCTTTAGGAAAGCATCCATCCTCATCAAGGTCTTAAGAGAAGGATTTTTCATTCAACTTTTGTTTTTCATGTTAGCATTCATCGCCAAACAGGTGGTTGGTTTTTCTACATTGTTTTAAATTTTTGTTTGTCTAACTGCTTGTTGAGCTTATGGTATATAAACAATTAACGTGCAGTTTGTAGTAGGAGAATCTTCTGCTTTACTGGTCTGCCGGCTCACTTTTCTGTAAAAAGACTTTGCAAATATCTAACAACTCTTATTAAAATGTAAATCTTTCAATTTCAAATAAACACATCCATTAGATAAAGATATTATTGTACTTCTGAAACCTTCTACTTGTTAAAAAATATGCACTTTTGACAGGTTAAACTATTTATTATAGTTATTTTCTGAGTCTAATGCCTTCCAACACTAAATCGTAGACCTTGAAACATATATATTCCCATTTTCTGGCATAAGATGACACTAGTAAGAAAATGTATCAGTCTTAGGTAGTCTATTCTGAGGGTACAAATCTGATTGCTTCATACTGCTTTTGCATCCCACTGATTCAGTATTCCTTATTGGATTCCACTGACAGCATGGTATACCGTTTTTGTTTCCATAAGAAATCTCTACAACAAGGTGTCCTTTTGCCTACTGAAAATGTATCCTTCTCCTTGACTGCACCACCTCTCAGTTTTCTCACTTCACTAAGCACTCCTTTCTTTCAGCATGGTCCCAAAACAATTCTCTCAGTACTAGATCAAATAAGTAGGAAGCTACTTAAAACTCAATGCAATTCCTGAAGTTATCCTTCCGAAATACCCTAAAATGTAACCTTGTTAGTTTTATCTATTTAATACTCATTATTATTATGACAATGTAAACATCATATGTTTTACTTTGAGAAAATTGTTTTCCATGTATAAGAAATGATTATATGTTCTACT
This sequence comes from Rosa multiflora, assembly GCA_002564525.1. Taxonomy (NCBI): domain Eukaryota; kingdom Viridiplantae; phylum Streptophyta; class Magnoliopsida; order Rosales; family Rosaceae; genus Rosa; species Rosa multiflora. The sequence goes on from BDJD01000668.1 coordinate 30,118, forward strand.
GGACTATGAGTCCCTACAACCACTTGGGTAGGTATGGAATAATTATTTTGTTTTCCCACAATCATTCTCTCCGAACTTAGATGTAATAGGTTGGAAAGGCACTTAAAACTCATTGCAATGACTGAAGTTATCCTCCCAAACTACCCTAAAACCTAACCTTGTTTGTTTATTTGTTTTTTTTTCTTTTTTCTTTTTCTAACTATAGCGGCCATGGTAGCACCTCAGGTAGGCTTTAGCCTTGGCTAGCTTATGGTAATGTGAGCGGGAGGGGGGGGTGGGGTTTGTGGGGATGGTGGTGGGGTGGGTTTGGTTGAGTTTGAGCCTCAGCAATTCAGCAGCATCAAACAGAAGAATATGAACTAAAGAGGAAGGAGGATTCTGGACTCGGTCCAGAGGACACATCCTCTTGTAAGCTAACTTAGCAACACAGCTGCTGAGTTGTCTTTTAATTGAGTGAAATAGTTTCAAGGCCTTGAAACATCTCTTCTTTCGTTGGTCATTGATTTTTCATAGTTCGGCCTACGATTTACTGTACTGTTCTGTAAGAGTCTTGGAGATATTAATACAATCAAAAGTTCAGGGTGGTTTTACTTTTACATTTGTTTGTCATACTGAAGAGGTGGAACTCTTCATGGTTTCTGTACCTTTTAATTTTGATTTATGGATTTCTATTATTCCTACTGTTTTCATACAGCCTTAAATGCATGTTAGGACACTCATAAGACTGATCTCAAACCAGTACCAGTCATATTCTAATATGATGCCAGAGCCTATTGGAATTGTTTCGGTTCACAATACTGATTGTTCCATAACCACTCTGATGATAATTATTGTTCCATAACCATTTGCTCATATGATTAGTTATTCCTGCATGTCTGCATATGTAGTAAAAGAAGCCTGTAGAGAAGGAAACAAGTTTTTTTGCTACGTTCTACCAAAAAATGAAACGAAAAATTGAGTTTTTTGTCTATTGGAAACACAAAATGGCATATGATCTTTAAAATAAGTAATGTATCATGTTCTGCTTTGAGGTAGATTTAAACTTCTATCATTTAAGCTAAAGTATAGGTGTTTTGACTGTTTTCTCACTCAACTTTGCTCCCAAAACCCAATCCTAATCCCATCCAATGTCTATTTCTACTGACAGCATGCCATAAGGAATTTGTTCGGCAATATATATTTGCATTAGTATTGTAAAAGCAAATACTGTTCTTTTAATTGTTCTATATTATTTTCTTTTAAAATTGGGAAAACCGTATGTTTGAACTTGTTATTTGAATGAAGTAATATGCCCTTTAAACATTTGATCTTTCATGTTCCATTGTCAGGAATTCTTTTCACTGCAGCACAGTGGCCGTAAAATAGAAGCAAGGAACGAGAGTCATCCTAGTGGGTCATTGATTTTCATGGTTAATGTTTGGAAAATAAGTGTTATATGCAATGTTAGATTTGTAGGGATTTTCAAGTGTGTCATTGAAGGACCGGATGTCTTCTCTTCCGGTTGGTGACTCCATATATGTGACTCTTATATCAACTGTGTTAGATTTTTTAAGGAGTTTCAAGCTTTATGCAGGATGGATGTAATGACTTTTTAATGGATGCTTTATGTAGGATCGAGGTAATGACTTCGTAATGAAAACATGTTGAGTTTACAATCAGTCTATCCTTTTCTGTATATTAATCTACTATATAAATCTACTGCAATTATCAGAATATTGGATCTCATATCTGGGTTTAGTCCATTAGGTTTCCTATTCCGAATGGATTTTGTTTCTTCTTTCCATTAAGCCTTTGTATTCCTTTGGTTTATGTACTATATCGTAAATGTAACAAACAAGCCATGAAACTTCAGACTAATCAAGCACATTCCTCTTTATCATCAACGCTAGAGTGGATCCAGCAAAAGTGAAAACACTTGCAATACGGGGAACAAACACATACCAGAAGATATAGTGATGAGAATCTTGTACTTATTGCCGCGCAAATCTCTATTCCGATTCAGTTGTGTTTCAATACAGTGGCGTTCCATAAGATTGTCTGATTCAAAATTTGCCATATCCCATTTCAAAACAGCTTTAGTGCACCAAACCCTTGGTTGTCGACTTGTCGTACACTACTCCTCTACGACGGAGTTGAGTTGAGGTCGTTGGAGTTGAAGACGCCATTGTTTGGAGATGATTTCTGATTGTAGAAACTTGGCTGCCCATTCATAAAGCGACGGGGTGTTCACTTACTATGCTCGGGAATGGTTCGGTACTAGCAATGACCCCCGCGCTTTGCCGCGGGATTTGTTGTTGCTAACAATTTATAATAATAAAAAATATGAATGAAAATGAGTTGATTCTTGATCAAAGTGATAGAATAAGAGTTTCTTGCCTCTAAAAATGTTTTCGAGTTTATGAAGGATCTCAACGCTGCAGGTTTGCTTTTTTCTGTTTTCTCAAATGTCGTATGTAAAACAGCCACAATCATAAGCTAAAAACGTAAATTGAAAATGTTATACCCGTACAAATTACAAAAGTTGATGTTTAAACCAGACGTATATTTACAAATTGCAAAATTGAAGTTAATCTCTGGAACTCCAGGGAGGTGACTTATGACTGACCACCACTTGATGTGCCTTTGGCAATGATTTTAAGATTCGAACTTCCCATTGAAGCTCCAACAAACCGTGAAATATAAACAGTTAAAAGTTTGAACTGAAATTTTTTAATATATGGAGAAACTACAGTATTTCATCTTATGCTTTGAGGTAGATTTAAACTTCTATCATTTAAGCTAAAGTATAGGTGTTTTGACTGTTTTCTCACTCAACTTTGCTCCCAAAACCCAATCCTAATCCCATCCAATGTCTATTTCTACTGACAGCATGCCATAAGGAATTTGTTCGGCAATATATATTTGCATTAGTATTGTAAAAGCAAATACTGTTCTTTTAATTGTTCTATATTATTTTCTTTTAAAATTGGGAAAACCGTATGTTTGAACTTGTTATTTGAATGAAGTAATATGCCCTTTAAACATTTGATCTTTCATGTTCCATTGTCAGGAATTCTTTTCACTGCAGCACAGTGGCCGTAAAATAGAAGCAAGGAACGAGAGTCATCCTAGTGGGTCATTGATTTTCATGGTTAATGTTTGGAAAATAAGTGTTATATGCAATGTTAGATTTGTAGGGATTTTCAAGTGTGTCATTGAAGGACCGGATGTCTTCTCTTCCGGTTGGTGACTCCATATATGTGACTCTTATATCAACTGTGTTAGATTTTTTAAGGAGTTTCAAGCTTTATGCAGGATGGATGTAATGACTTTTTAATGGATGCTTTATGTAGGATCGAGGTAATGACTTCGTAATGAAAACATGTTGAGTTTACAATCAGTCTATCCTTTTCTGTATATTAATCTACTATATAAATCTACTGCAATTATCAGAATATTGGATCTCATATCTGGGTTTAGTCCATTAGGTTTCCTATTCCGAATGGATTTTGTTTCTTCTTTCCATTAAGCCTTTGTATTCCTTTGGTTTATGTACTATATCGTAAATGTAACAAACAAGCCATGAAACTTCAGACTAATCAAGCACATTCCTCTTTATCATCAACGCTAGAGTGGATCCAGCAAAAGTGAAAACACTTGCAATACGGGGAACAAACACATACCAGAAGATATAGTGATGAGAATCTTGTACTTATTGCCGCGCAAATCTCTATTCCGATTCAGTTGTGTTTCAATACAGTGGCGTTCCATAAGATTGTCTGATTCAAAATTTGCCATATCCCATTTCAAAACAGCTTTAGTGCACCAAACCCTTGGTTGTCGACTTGTCGTACACTACTCCTCTACGACGGAGTTGAGTTGAGGTCGTTGGAGTTGAAGACGCCATTGTTTGGAGATGATTTCTGATTGTAGAAACTTGGCTGCCCATTCATAAAGCGACGGGGTGTTCACTTACTATGCTCGGGAATGGTTCGGTATGTGCAACTAATATTGGTGATGATGAAAACTTCCATGTTTGATTCAAACAATTACCTAATCCACGTGTTATCTCAAAAACACGTGATAAAATATCATGGTTGTGGCTATTAATTTATAAGGCTGTAAATAGGCTCGATACTGCTCGTATTCGGCTCGATTTTAGCTCGTTTGGCTCGTGTTCGTAAGATAAATGAGTCAAGCTTGAGCTCAATAATAAATTCGACAAAATAACGAGCCGAGTTTGAACAATAATATATTTTGCTCGTCTAACTCGTGAGTAGTTCGAGTATATTAAAACTCGACTCATGAAAATTTATAATATAAATAAAAATATAATTTTCTAATCTCCAATCTTTAATTTCTTTTTATTATCTTCCTTTTCAATTGGAAAAAAAATTGAGCATTTTTTTTAGGGGAATGAATTAACTTCATTGACGTCAAATGTCATTACAGTAAGAGATTATAAGGTCCTCCACACTTGGAGGAGATACAGTGAAGAAATTCAAAGGAAAATAACCATGTCTGGCCTCTTGAGCGAGGGTGTGAGCAACCCTGTTTGCACTACGGTGAACATAACGAATCTGGGCATAAGAAGCAGCCCTCAACAACTCCTCAAGATCATGCACCAAGAAACCCAGCTCAGCCCAATTCAAGCTAGAGCTCCCAATTGCAGTGACCAAATCTTGGCAATCTGTTTCCACCATCAGGGGAACAAAATGATGGGCAACTGCTAGCTCGACCCCATACAATAAAGCAAGGAGCTCCCCATGCCTAGCTGAGTTTGAGACCAAGACAGAGTGACTGAATCCTCCTAGACAAGAGCCACTGAAATCTCGAAAGATCTCACCCACCCCAGTACAACATGTAACACTATCAAATGCAGCGTCAACATTAAGTTTCACCAAGCCCACAGGAGGCTTCTTCCACAGCTCGTGCCTTATAGGTCTTAGTACCTTTGTTGAAGCATGAGCTACCTTATATTCCTCCAACCAACCTAGAGTAATGGGTACCACTTCAGAGGTAGGTTTAACATCCCCATCCCACACTTTTGCATTTCGATTCCTCCATATAGCCCAAATAATCATCAAAAGCGTAGCAAAAGTAGTGGAAGATTGGGAAAAAGAAGAGACTAACCAATCAATGATACTTGTTGCTTGAGTTGAAGATTGAATATGAGCTAATTGAAGAAACGACTCTGCATGGCTGCAATCACGAAGGGCATGAAGGGGGGATTCAATCTCTTCATCACAAAAAGGGCATTGGGTATCTAAATCAATACCGCGTTCACTGAGCCTACTTCTCGTGGGAAGAGTATTTGAGGCCACTCTCCATACACAGATCTTAACTTTGCCAGGGACAGGAGCTTGCCAGAGTTGCTTCCAAAGCATGGCACTAGAATTTGATGGCCCTGGTAGCTCTTCCAAGACTCTGCTCCTTGCCACATGATATGCTGATTTAACGGTAAAGACACCTTTCTTGTCACCACTCCAAATCCAACCATGAAGGGGGGATTCAATCTCTTCATCACAAAAAGGGCATTGGGTATCTAAATCAATACCGCGTTCACTAAGCCTACTTCTCGTGGGAAGAGTATTTGAGGCCACTCTCCATACACAGATCTTAACTTTGCCAGGGACAGGAGCTTGCCAGAGTTGCTTCCAAAGCATGGCACTAGAATTTGATGGCCCTGGTAGCTCTTCCAAGACTCTGCTCCTTGCCACATGATATGCTGATTTAACGGTAAAGACACCTTTCTTGTCACCACTCCAAATCCAACGGTAAAGAATCTGAGCATTTAAGTATAACATATTACAATAAAGTCAAAATGGATTTGTGTGATGGTTAGTCATCAAATTTGGATTATTATTTTAAATTTACTTTCTTCCTTTTTTATTTTTTTAAAATTTAAAGTCAAATAAGTCAAGACAAACCTATTCAAACTCGAGCTCGTCCAATAAATTGGCCCGAGCCGAGCTTGAGCATGGAAAACAAATTTCAAACTTTAGCCCGACTCGAGCTTGATAAAAAAAAACAAATGAGACGAACATGATCACCTTGGTATTCGCTCCGGCTCTGCCCATTTACACCCTATGCCACTGACGACTACATGTAGGAGAAGGATGAAGAAGTCAAGATCTTCTCATGCAGAGCTCAAGTTTACAAAACGATTGATGAAGTGCCTAAGGAGGAGTCCATCATGGCTGACGATAATCTTTGAATGAGGCACTTCATTGGCTCAGCAAAGGTTTAACAGACTCTTTGCATTTGATCTGGCAAAGGAAAAGTTCCAAACAATGCCACTGCCTATTAAAGAAAGTGTGGTAAACTTTTTATTTTTAAACGGTATCGCTTCCGGAGTGTATTTGTGTTTATTAATGTTGAATATTGCTCTATTATTTGTGGGTGATGAGAGAATATGATGTTAGTGACTCCTGGACTAAGCTCTGTACCTTAGGAGACTAAAGTTTTCCAATGTGCCTTGGGGATTAAGCAAGTGTCTCAAGCCCCTCCTGGTTATGGAGAATATTACAATTGTGAGGAAAAAGACTCCCACGAGCAACACGAAGTGGATAAGGATTGATTATGATGAAGAGGTTCTTGAAACAAATGAATTTAGGGATGGTCGCTTCTACATGATGGAATATAAGGAGAATTTTACTTATGGCCTGTTAGCTGGTCTGAACCCCCTTTAGGGTATTTTAAAGTGAACTGTGATGGTGTTTTTTTATTTCTCTACCGCGACCGGTGACATTGGCTTTGTTTGTAGGAATAATGTTGGGGAGGTGGTCGCTGGTATGGAGAAATGGTGGGTGATTCACACGCAATTTACATGTGTTTCTAACCCTAATTACCTTGAAATTAATGAATACTCAAGCATTATTTCGTAGAATTACTTTGTTTTCTTCGTTTGTAGGAAATTATGGTCATGAGAGGAAAAGGACGAAAGAAGTAGCGAATTCGAGCAAAAAGTCACTCTGACTAAAAGACGAAAATGCAATTGGTTGACCACCGGATCAACCAAGTCAACTTGGCCCGATAGAATGAAGTCCAAGGCCCAACACCAATGAAGCACAAGTGAAGACCCAAGCCCATTTATATTACATCTTTGTATTCAAATTTAAAATTTAAAATAGATGTAATGACAATAATAATAGTGGACCACACCTCACACATGTAGATGAGATATTTATTTGTGTTCACACCAGACACACACTCACTTACACTTTTACCCTCCGGTTTTCTTTATATTTTCCAAAATGTTTTCTAATCTTCTAATTCTCTACCTTTTTATTAGGTTGTTTTAGTCTTTTCATTTTACCCATTTACTACTTGTTTTTGAGCTCTTGGATCTAGGGTACAAGTCCAATCTTGACCCTTGAACCCAAGGAGGTATTTAAGCACCTTTGCACACACATTTCATAAGCTTAAGACCCATTTTTCTGCACCATAGGCCTTTTGGCTGAATTTGGGACTTCTCTCCTCTCATCTTCCTCCATTTTCCATACTTTCTTTAGTTTTATTTTAGGAATTTGAAGGATTACTCACCCAAAGCTTCAAAGATTCATCAAAGGCTTCTATCTCTACAAGATTCAAGAATTGGGTAATTGTGGGGGTTGTAATTCAACGACAGTCATGGTAGCTTTCTAGCTATTTGTGGCTACCCTTGTTTTCTCCTACACTTCTATACTCTTTTCTCTTTGAATTTTGTAATCTTGATATCT
>BDJD01000668.1:38541-93294 GCA_002564525.1 Rosa multiflora
GGGGTGGGTTTGGTTGAGTTTGAGCCTCAGCAATTCAGCAGCATCAAACAGAAGAATATGAACTAAAGAGGAAGGAGGATTCTGGACTCGGTCCAGAGGACACATCCTCTTGTAAGCTAACTTAGCAACACAGCTGCTGAGTTGTCTTTTAATTGAGTGAAATAGTTTCAAGGCCTTGAAACATCTCTTCTTTCGTTGGTCATTGATTTTTCATAGTTCGGCCTACGATTTACTGTACTGTTCTGTAAGAGTCTTGGAGATATTAATACAATCAAAAGTTCAGGGTGGTTTTACTTTTACATTTGTTTGTCATACTGAAGAGGTGGAACTCTTCATGGTTTCTGTACCTTTTAATTTTGATTTATGGATTTCTATTATTCCTACTGTTTTCATACAGCCTTAAATGCATGTTAGGACACTCATAAGACTGATCTCAAACCAGTACCAGTCATATTCTAATATGATGCCAGAGCCTATTGGAATTGTTTCGGTTCACAATACTGATTGTTCCATAACCACTCTGATGATAATTATTGTTCCATAACCATTTGCTCATATGATTAGTTATTCCTGCATGTCTGCATATGTAGTAAAAGAAGCCTGTAGAGAAGGAAACAAGTTTTTTTGCTACGTTCTACCAAAAAATGAAACGAAAAATTGAGTTTTTTGTCTATTGGAAACACAAAATGGCATATGATCTTTAAAATAAGTAATGTATCATGTTCTGCTTTGAGGTAGATTTAAACTTCTATCATTTAAGCTAAAGTATAGGTGTTTTGACTGTTTTCTCACTCAACTTTGCTCCCAAAACCCAATCCTAATCCCATCCAATGTCTATTTCTACTGACAGCATGCCATAAGGAATTTGTTCGGCAATATATATTTGCATTAGTATTGTAAAAGCAAATACTGTTCTTTTAATTGTTCTATATTATTTTCTTTTAAAATTGGGAAAACCGTATGTTTGAACTTGTTATTTGAATGAAGTAATATGCCCTTTAAACATTTGATCTTTCATGTTCCATTGTCAGGAATTCTTTTCACTGCAGCACAGTGGCCGTAAAATAGAAGCAAGGAACGAGAGTCATCCTAGTGGGTCATTGATTTTCATGGTTAATGTTTGGAAAATAAGTGTTATATGCAATGTTAGATTTGTAGGGATTTTCAAGTGTGTCATTGAAGGACCGGATGTCTTCTCTTCCGGTTGGTGACTCCATATATGTGACTCTTATATCAACTGTGTTAGATTTTTTAAGGAGTTTCAAGCTTTATGCAGGATGGATGTAATGACTTTTTAATGGATGCTTTATGTAGGATCGAGGTAATGACTTCGTAATGAAAACATGTTGAGTTTACAATCAGTCTATCCTTTTCTGTATATTAATCTACTATATAAATCTACTGCAATTATCAGAATATTGGATCTCATATCTGGGTTTAGTCCATTAGGTTTCCTATTCCGAATGGATTTTGTTTCTTCTTTCCATTAAGCCTTTGTATTCCTTTGGTTTATGTACTATATCGTAAATGTAACAAACAAGCCATGAAACTTCAGACTAATCAAGCACATTCCTCTTTATCATCAACGCTAGAGTGGATCCAGCAAAAGTGAAAACACTTGCAATACGGGGAACAAACACATACCAGAAGATATAGTGATGAGAATCTTGTACTTATTGCCGCGCAAATCTCTATTCCGATTCAGTTGTGTTTCAATACAGTGGCGTTCCATAAGATTGTCTGATTCAAAATTTGCCATATCCCATTTCAAAACAGCTTTAGTGCACCAAACCCTTGGTTGTCGACTTGTCGTACACTACTCCTCTACGACGGAGTTGAGTTGAGGTCGTTGGAGTTGAAGACGCCATTGTTTGGAGATGATTTCTGATTGTAGAAACTTGGCTGCCCATTCATAAAGCGACGGGGTGTTCACTTACTATGCTCGGGAATGGTTCGGTATGTGCAACTAATATTGGTGATGATGAAAACTTCCATGTTTGATTCAAACAATTACCTAATCCACGTGTTATCTCAAAAACACGTGATAAAATATCATGGTTGTGGCTATTAATTTATAAGGCTGTAAATAGGCTCGATACTGCTCGTATTCGGCTCGATTTTAGCTCGTTTGGCTCGTGTTCGTAAGATAAATGAGTCAAGCTTGAGCTCAATAATAAATTCGACAAAATAACGAGCCGAGTTTGAACAATAATATATTTTGCTCGTCTAACTCGTGAGTAGTTCGAGTATATTAAAACTCGACTCATGAAAATTTATAATATAAATAAAAATATAATTTTCTAATCTCCAATCTTTAATTTCTTTTTATTATCTTCCTTTTCAATTGGAAAAAAAATTGAGCATTTTTTTTAGGGGAATGAATTAACTTCATTGACGTCAAATGTCATTACAGTAAGAGATTATAAGGTCCTCCACACTTGGAGGAGATACAGTGAAGAAATTCAAAGGAAAATAACCATGTCTGGCCTCTTGAGCGAGGGTGTGAGCAACCCTGTTTGCACTACGGTGAACATAACGAATCTGGGCATAAGAAGCAGCCCTCAACAACTCCTCAAGATCATGCACCAAGAAACCCAGCTCAGCCCAATTCAAGCTAGAGCTCCCAATTGCAGTGACCAAATCTTGGCAATCTGTTTCCACCATCAGGGGAACAAAATGATGGGCAACTGCTAGCTCGACCCCATACAATAAAGCAAGGAGCTCCCCATGCCTAGCTGAGTTTGAGACCAAGACAGAGTGACTGAATCCTCCTAGACAAGAGCCACTGAAATCTCGAAAGATCTCACCCACCCCAGTACAACATGTAACACTATCAAATGCAGCGTCAACATTAAGTTTCACCAAGCCCACAGGCGGCTTCTTCCACAGCTCGTGCCTTATAGGTCTTAGTACCTTTGTTGAAGCATGAGCTACCTTATATTCCTCCAACCAACCTAGAGTAATGGGTACCACTTCAGAGGTAGGTTTAACATCCCCATCCCACACTTTTGCATTTCGATTCCTCCATATAGCCCAAATAATCATCAAAAGCGTAGCAAAAGTAGTGGAAGATTGGGAAAAAGAAGAGACTAACCAATCAATGATACTTGTTGCTTGAGTTGAAGATTGAATATGAGCTAATTGAAGAAACGACTCTGCATGGCTGCAATCACGAAGGGCATGAAGGGGGGATTCAATCTCTTCATCACAAAAAGGGCATTGGGTATCTAAATCAATACCGCGTTCACTGAGCCTACTTCTCGTGGGAAGAGTATTTGAGGCCACTCTCCATACACAGATCTTAACTTTGCCAGGGACAGGAGCTTGCCAGAGTTGCTTCCAAAGCATGGCACTAGAATTTGATGGCCCTGGTAGCTCTTCCAAGACTCTGCTCCTTGCCACATGATATGCTGATTTAACGGTAAAGACACCTTTCTTGTCACCACTCCAAATCCAACGGTAAAGAATCTGAGCATTTAAGTATAACATATTACAATAAAGTCAAAAGGGATTTGTGTGATGGTTAGTCATCAAATTTGGATTATTATTTTAAATTTACTTTCTTCCTTTTTTATTTTTTTAAAATTTAAAGTCAAATAAGTCAAGACAAACCTATTCAAACTCGAGCTCGTCCAATAAATTGGCCCGAGCCGAGCTTGAGCATGGAAAAAAAATTTCAAACTTTAGCCCGACTCGAGCTTGATAAAAAAAAAACAAATGAGACGAACATGATCACCTTGGTATTCGCTCCGGCTCTGCCCATTTACACCCTATGCCACTGACGACTACATGTAGGAGAAGGATGAAGAAGTCAAGATCTTCTCATGCAGAGCTCAAGTTTACAAAACGATTGATGAAGTGCCTAAGGAGGAGTCCATCATGGCTGACGATAATCTTTGAATGAGGCACTTCATTGGCTCAGCAAAGGTTTAACAGACTCTTTGCATTTGATCTGGCAAAGGAAAAGTTCCAAACAATGCCACTGCCTATTAAAGAAAGTGTGGTAAACTTTTTATTTTTAAACTGTATCGCTTCCGGAGTGTATTTGTGTTTATTAATGTTGAATATTGCTCTATTATTTGTGGGTGATGAGAGAATATGATGTTAGTGACTCCTGGACTAAGCTCTGTACCTTAGGAGACTAAAGTTTTCCAATGTGCCTTGGGGATTAAGCAAGTGTCTCAAGCCCCTCCTGGTTATGGAGAATATTACAATTGTGAGGAAAAAGACTCCCACGAGCAACACGAAGTGGATAAGGATTGATTATGATGAAGAGGTTCTTGAAACAAATGAATTTAGGGATGGTCGCTTCTACATGATGGAATATAAGGAGAATTTTACTTATGGCCTGTTAGCTGGTCTGAACCCCCTTTAGGGTATTTTAAAGTGAACTGTGATGGTGTTTTTTTATTTCTCTACCGCGACCGGTGACATTGGCTTTGTTTGTAGGAATAATGTTGGGGAGGTGGTCGCTGGTATGGAGAAATGGTGGGTGATTCACACGCAATTTACATGTGTTTCTAACCCTAATTACCTTGAAATTAATGAATACTCAAGCATTATTTCGTAGAATTACTTTGTTTTCTTCGTTTGTAGGAAATTATGGTCATGAGAGGAAAAAGACGAAAGAAGTAGCGAATTCGAGCAAAAAGTCACTCTGACTAAAAGACGAAAATGCAATTGGTTGACCACCGGATCAACCAAGTCAACTTGGCCCGATAGAATGAAGTCCAAGGCCCAACACCAATGAAGCACAAGTGAAGACCCAAGCCCATTTATATTACATCTTTGTATTCAAATTTAAAATTTAAAATAGATGTAATGACAATAATAATAGTGGACCACACCTCACACATGTAGATGAGATATTTATTTGTGTTCACACCAGACACACACTCACTTACACTTTTACCCTCCGGTTTTCTTTATATTTTCCAAAATGTTTTCTAATCTTCTAATTCTCTACCTTTTTATTAGGTTGTTTTAGTCTTTTCATTTTACCCATTTACTACTTGTTTTTGAGCTCTTGGATCTAGGGTACAAGTCCAATCTTGACCCTTGAACCCAAGGAGGTATTTAAGCACCTTTGCACACACATTTCATAAGCTTAAGACCCATTTTTCTGCACCATAGGCCTTTTGGCTGAATTTGGGACTTCTCTCCTCTCATCTTCCTCCATTTTCCATACTTTCTTTAGTTTTATTTTAGGAATTTGAAGGATTACTCACCCAAAGCTTCAAAGATTCATCAAAGGCTTCTATCTCTACAAGATTCAAGAATTGGGTAATTGTGGGGGTTGTAATTCAACGACAGTCATGGTAGCTTTCTAGCTATTTGTGGCTACCCTTGTTTTCTCCTACACTTCTATACTCTTTTCTCTTTGAATTTTGTAATCTTGATATCTATGATTATTGGTTGTAAGTAATTTGCTTGTTGGGGGTTAGGGTTGTGTGCCCTATCCCAAATTTTGTGTAAAAGATGTTTAATTTAATGTAATGATGCATGTCTAGGAGCCTAGTCAACTCTAGGGTGTGTATTTTGAGCATGTTTAGGACAGAGTTAGAGGCTTGACCCCCTCTAATTCCTAAGCTAGAAACCTTCAATTTTGTAATCGAGGGGTTATAAGCATGGTGATTTACACCCGTTGCGTGATTGCGCGGGCGGGTCGCTTAGTAATCTAATTTCTCGATCTCTAGGCCTCTTGATGTGAATTAGGGACCCTTGAACCAACTCTAATTTATGTCAAGTGAGTTCCTACGACCCTTGAACTGGAGTAGGAATACCATGAAAGGAAATTTCAGTCCTTGAGCCTTGAACCGCCTTGGATACGACTACCGCCAAATTTCAGTCCTTGAGCCTTGCATCTACATTATATTAGCTTCCGACACATAGAATTTGGGTGAAGGAACCTCCCTAACACCGGGCATTCCCATTTATTTGGTTATACTTTTATTAATTTCTTTGCATTTTTATTAATTTCTTTACATTTCATCACATTTTGTTAATCTAAAATTCTCCCTCAAAATATTGAAACTCCGACTCCTTGTAAATAACCACCACGAGGCTCTTAGTTTTGATTAGGTTTTGGTGAGAACCAAAGCCGAGCATTGCTAAGGCTTGGTACCTTAGAGTAGAATTTTTGTTTATTTTGTTCTTCTTTTGCATGCTAAGTGTCTTTAATTCCGACTACCCAAGGATTGTGGGTTAGCCACTAATCCTCATGGTACTATAATTTTGGGCTTAATAATTCCCTATCTTGACATGATTCGTACGCTTGCGAGAGTTTATGCATCAAGTTAATTAATACTTCCCTAGGTAGTTTTTGAAATTAACTTGTTTATTTTGCATCAATAAGGCTATTTAGCCATCTTTTTAGGAGGATGGGAGGTGTCCGGAGTTTGAAATGTGGAGAAAGAATGAATTTGGTAGTGAGCAGTTTTTGTCCAGAAAATTCAGTGGAATTTGGTTGATTATAGCTTCCGGTCCACATGCGAATTTCAGCTGAAATTTTCTAAAGATATATCCTTATGTGTCTACTATGTACTGCCAAAATTTCAGCCTCTTTGAGTCACTAGAACTCTAGTTATTTAGTGATCAATGGATGAAGGTTAGAACAGAGATAGCTACTGTATAGTGACTTTGAGAAGCCATATCCTCTACATATCAAGCAATTTGGAGCTAAAATTTCTTAGAGGTGTATCTTCATATGTCCTCTATATTTTACTATAATTGTTTTTCATTTGAACCTTTCTAGCTTCAGATATTGTGCTCTAAGTGACAGAGGTCAGAAACAGGGCACAGCAGAAATTGCAGAACAGATCAGTGAGTTGGAGGCCAACGATTTTTGACTCAGAATATATATTTCAGTGAAATAATTCCATCAGGTAGCCTTATGAGTCTAGTTTCATATCCTATTATTCTCACCATCTTTTCACCTCTGGAGCTTCAGATATTACAGTTTTGGTGACTGAGGGTCAGCAGCAGACTTCATTACAAGCTGGCAAATTTGACCAGCTATAGTTTTCATCTCAATTGGAGATAAGTTCCCAACTTTATATGGATAGAAAGCTCTCTAAGTCTACATTTCAATACAAGGAGCTTCACCTACTTATCACTTCTTGAGTTTGAGATATGGGTATTTGAAGACAAAAAGGTCATTGCTGGAAGTTTTCTGCACTCACTAGTTTTTGTTCACTCGGATTGATTGGACTTCTTTGCACTTTATTTCATCTTTGGAGGGTAATCTATGGGTAGTAGTGAGGTTTGTTAGATGTAATCAAGGCTGTGAGTGTAATGGAGGACTCTTGTCCTTATTCTTTGATGGGCTATTTATGACACATTGCTCTAGGACATTCCTATGTTCTAAATGGAGTTGGTCTTTTCATGAGCACCTTGAGCTATTATGGAGCATATGTAAGGAAGTTAAGGCCTTGTACCTTGAGGTTGTTGTCTCATATTAGTCTTCTTCAAAGGTCGTGAGCAATGAAGGGTCGACAAATGGGGTTTTCCGTAACTTTTCTCCGCATTTAGATTTTATGTTTATAGTTAACTTTTGTGCCTTCGCCCGAACTTCACTCTCATGCCTAAATCCGACACAAATTTTAGCTTTTGAGCTCACTTTACAACATTGAGGACAATATTGATTTTAAGTGTAGGGGTGAGGGCTCGGGTGTCCTATTTTCTTCACTAAAAAAAAAAGATTAGATTAGCTTTTTTTATTTGTTTTATTTTTTCTTTATTAATTGCTAAATAACTTTAGTTCCGACTATCCCCTATTTTCTTCACTAAAAAAAAAAAAGATTAGATTAGCTTTTTTTATTTGTTTTATTTTTTCTTTATTAATTGCTAAATAACTTTAGTTCCGACTATCCAATGATTGTGGGTTAGCCACTAATCCTAGTGGTACGATAACTTTGAGAATAATATTTTCTTATCCTGACAACGATACGTGAGCTTGCGTAAATGAGTATCAAGTCAGTGGGCTAGCTAATTTCGAGTCGGGTTTGCATGCTGAATTGTTGGCAACCCGTGTGCTGCTCTCGACTTCATCTCCAAATTTTTCCTCGAGGACATATATTCATTTTGTAGATTGATTGTGCTAAGCTCGTCATGAGGCTAGCGATATCAAAGGCCGATTTATCATCACTGGGATTTCTTGTTGAAGATGTGAAGCTGATGTTAAAAGCTACTGGTACGTACAAATATTTCTCTTCGTCATGTGTGCATGGAAAGTAATAATGTTGCAAACAATCTCTTCCAGTTGCTTCTTCTTTTTCTTGGTTTGGTTCGGCTCCGGAGTTTCTTTATGCTCCGTTGTCTAATGATTGTATTTGAACTCTGCTATAGTTAATAAAATTTGACATTCATAATTTGCTGAAGAAAAAATAAAAAGAAAAATCAAATGAAGAGGACTTCCGATCCATTGTTCTTTTTTATCCTTCGACTTGTTCGACAAATTAAACCAGTTGCTCTTATAAATTTTAGTTGGTCTCAAATCTACCTAAACTCGGCTTTCTTTGAGGTCAGTGAAGATTTTAACTGGAAGTGGTTGTGAATGTTTCAAATGAAAGGAAAATTTTAGTGTGTTAACATGTGGCATATATGTAATTATTATTTCTAAAACTCAATTACTCAATCCAGAATCTAATTTTTTGAATTGTTTGGGCATATCAGAAGCACTTGGGTATGTTAGCGTGTGGCAAATGTGCGGTGTATATATTTTTAAGTAAGATTTTGTCATTTTGGCAAAAGTCTAAATGAGCAAAAATTGTATCCTTTCGAGTATGTCTGTAAAAATGCACTTTGTTCCATTGAATATAAGATAAATATAACTTGACTACAACCTAGCTGATCAAAAGTCGAAACATATCTAGCAAGGACTAAAATGTTCTCGATATATCTTTGAAATTTCTGTTTTTTACAAGCACCGATATTAAGTTTAACATATTTTCGATATTTTATTTTTAATATATTTTTAACTTATCATACAATTTTTATCCAAAATTTTAGTAAAATTTCCATCGATATTCAATATTTCCTTAAAAAAAAAAATTAAACTATCAATATTTCCTTGATCTTGAATACTGTGGTCTTGATATCTAGTATATGTCTCCTGAATTTGAATGCATGGATCAGGTCCGGTTTGTGTGGTTCTGGGCCCAATGGATATATGTTTTTGGAGTTGCGCAACATGCACAATGCACTGAAGTAGTAAACCAGCACATCTAAGCAAGGTTGCTAGTAAGCAAACACTCATATCACTTTCAAGCTTGGCTGGATGAGTCCCCATCTGAGATGCCATGAGGAAGTCGATCACTACATGCATGATTTCGCCTTCGGATTAATTGTTTGAATTAGATGGTTTTCTGCAGCAGCAAATAATTGGATGAGTCCCCATATATTATTGATGGAGATCAAGGCACACTCCATGCTTGACTGTTACCCATCGAGGATGTAACAAGACAAAACTTGACCTGGTCTGAAAGAACCATGTACGACTATGGGTAGCAGAAATGGTCCTCTACTCATAACTAGTGGGGTGTGACTTCGAACAGCTTGATTTAATTGACCTTGTATGATTTGATAGGACAATATATAGCCAGCTGAATTACTTCTATCGTTCTATGTCTAAATAATATATATATATATATATATATATATATATATATATATTTGTCAACCATAGGTAGCTTTCTGGGTGATCATATTTGAATTTCGAAGTCTTATAGTAATATCATTTATGATAACCTACGTACAAGTAATATGACAAATTAGTTTGATTCTGCTAGATAATTTCATACATATGAAGAAGAAGAAGAAGAAGAAGAAGAAGTGTGTCTATACATTTTTGCTAGATTTTGTAGCTAGCTAGCTGCAAGGCGATATCATGAGTACTCCTAAAACAAACTAAAGTATAACAACGCATGCAGTAAGAACTATGAACAAAATGTGTGATCATCATCAACTCGATCTTAAATGTTTGATTTGTTGAGTGACTGATTGAATGAAAATTACAAAATATGATTGGTGTAATAGGATCCAAGTTCCAAACAAGGAATCTTAAATGCTTTGCAATAATGATTTTTGTAGAAGAAATTAACTAAAGAAGACTGGTTCTGGTCTTTGAACTACCTGGTAAAATTCTTATTTGCGCAGATGTTCTTTCTGTTCGATTTCTAGCTATATGTTTATAATGCGTAATTTTAAGTTAATACCAAATTTCTTTATCAAATTTTGTTCATCAAATGATCATTACGGTCATCTATTCTAACGCGAGCCAGCTCATAATACCAATTATTTAACTAGTAATGCAGTGTACAAACACATTATTTGACCTGATTTGATATTGCATCATCTACGTTATATCTATAGTTTTACTTATATCAAGCTATAGGACAATTATGCCAATGAAGAATTGAAATCACGCATGATAATCGGGTACGTACCGAGCACTCTATATAGCTAACACAAAATAATTGGTTTCTCTTATTTTACAAATATCGTACATGCATACAAGAAAAGATCAATATCAGTGTAGAGAATTCATGAATCTTGGTATCTTCTTCAAAGCCAAGAAACGTCGATCTTCGTCTTCATTATCCTGATCGAGTTGTTCAATCAACTAATTGAACCAACTATCACTAAAATTAGGGGATTTATGGCAACACATATATATTGCTTCATCCATAACATGTATACCAAATTGGTGCAAGTAGATCGAGAAGTCAAACGTACGTAGAAACCATTAGTCACCATCTTTATCAATCCAAATCACCATTACATAATTTCCAGGCAAATTAGTACCACTAACTAGAACATGCATGCACAATTCCACAGCTATAACTATTCGTATATCCAAATCTACAATTACAAAGAATGATCGATCCCTTCCCTTCCAAGCAAGACACCTAAAGTAAGCAGCAGTAGTAGTATGCACACAAACTTCAAACAGTACGTTCATCTTCTTCACGACTTTTACTCAAAGTCAATGGTCCCAAAAACGAAAATAAAAACAAAAAATGGAACTTGTCTTAGATTTATAAGGGAGAATTTGATCGAGCTGTGTTGAACTAACGTATGTATGGAATCTGATTTTACTAGTCAAGCGGGTACTTGTAGCTTTCGTTGACATTATAGATGGGTTAGAAATTATAGATGTAACTAAATGAATAAGTACGAAATTCTTGAGTGAAATGGATTGGAGGGTGATTAAGGAAGGGACCCTATGATGTTGAAGAAAGGGAGCAAATGGTCCATGGCATTGTCTCTCGGAATGGACTAACGTGGAGCATCATGTTAGTTGTCACCATGGACTAGGTCTCTCATGGTCCCTAATTTCTTAATGTGTGCTTGGAATGTGGGGTGGGGGGCACTTAAACGAGGCTTTCACATGCCCTAATAACCCATCTCTACTACAAACCACGTGGTGTACGTTCATTCTAGTCGATCTCTCAACTTAATTAATCATCTATACAAGTAGATTGGCAAAATGTTTTGTTGATAAACAATATCATTTAGCATGTTATGTACTTATGTGGTTAAGCTGTTAATTAGAATCTTGATTAAACTTATCTAATTACGTTCAATGAAATTAGTAGTTTCACGATATGCACGATTTATTAAAAAGCTATACTCAGATTTACCCAACATTGTTTATCTTAGTTGCTTATGTACAACAATGCATACTACAAAAGTGTCTTTGATGTATGAAACAGAAAATGGTGTTATGATTATTTATTTTTTTTGGTACATTGAAAAACTATACAACCCAATATGGATATATTCGATGATTGTTACTTGAGATGTTGCTATATTCAAATTGTAAGATCCATTATTTAATATATGAGATTTCTTACGGTATCATTTGATTTAGTAGCATTAGTCTATTTTATAGTGAGAGGTCATGAGTTTGACTTACGAAATAATTTTTATGTATTCTAAGTTGTTATATAATAAAAAATAATAAAAAACATAAAGGATTTCTATATAATAGGCGTTCAGTTAAAATACACAAACGTAGAATAATTAATCTTAATTATGATAAAATGGAGAGTCAAACTGCCTCGCATTATTTGAAGTTTAATCAAATGCCTTATCTGTCGTCCTATTCTCTGCTTGAACCCGGCAAGCGGTCCGACCCTTTAATCGGCACAAATTGCATCAATCAAATCATATTACCCAAATGAGAGACCAAACTGAAACCATTATCTACTGTTTTTAATTAGCTTGGAGATTGATTAGTCATCTATGTATGGATTGCATTATTATTAACTTTGATAACAAAATATCAAGTCCACTCAACGTCTTTGAATTCTAACAAATATTGTGAGTTTCAAAAATTGTTGTGACTAGGATATGGGAAGAATGTCTCTGAAATTTTAATTAACAGTGTCCCTAATTAGATCTTCAATTTGTACATTAGGATTGGTAGCCATTTCAAGAAAAGGATGAGATGTCTATACATGTTTTTACCCACATGTCAAACTGTTTAATACTACAATAACAAAAGAACCTTTACATGTAAATGATTCGTGACTCCCCGTAGATTCACGTAATCAAAAACACAAGTGCATATCTAATCCTAGTTTTAGAAATCTTACAACATAGTAGTGTCTTCCCCAGTATCGAGTGATCCACCTACTATCCTCAATAGCAAGACAACATCAACGCCGGAAAGGATGAAGAAAGATATACCTTAATGCTGACCCGTCACTCACTTTTACTGATTCAAATCTTTCAAAAAGTAGTTAACAAATTAAGAAAATTTTTGCCAAAGAAAACTGAATTGAAGAAAGCTACACCATAATACTGACACATCGGTCACCTACTTAATTTGTCCCATCAGATATACAAAATCTCTGTCCCTATTATTACCTGCATATATTTGTAATGAATTCATGTGTAAGTGCTATTTAACTGTTTATCACATCCCTTAATGGAACAGCTAGGACTAATAATCTATGCCAATTAAGCAATTACAATGGTAATGGGTTTAGAAATCAGGTAGCAGAAACTAAGGGCGGGACTGTTGGTTACAAGTTGTTAAGAGTCATTATTGCTTGCTTTAATACTTTCCTGATCCACCCACTTCAATATTTTTTTCAGCCTATGCTGCATTTCTTTAGGTAGCTCTATCATTTTCGTTAGAAATGTATTGAAAAAGAAACACCAGTCCCGTCCCCACTGACCAAGAGGCAAAAGCATTTGTCATGCAAATACGACTAGCCGCAACTGATCGATTTTCGGCAGTTCGATCATAGATTTGTTACACTATTTTAAGTATTTCATCAATCGGTGATGTACTGATGTAGAAGCAATATATATGAATCGATCAAATAAGAGGGCAAAAGTTAACAATTTAATTTAAAACGTTTTGTTTGACTTTGCGTTTAGTCCAAATGATAAAAAGGTAAAGAATTAGGTTATAATTATACTAGATTAAGATAAACTTGTACAAATTATACTTGTTATTTTTTTTTTTCATTATTACAATTAAGAGTACTAGAATTATGAGTTGGGTGGATATTCCTTGTTTGTATTTTGTCTTAGTTTCAGGTAGTATTTGTTTTATCTTTACCTATTTATATTTTGTTTCATCATATTTTTTTATGGCTAAACTATTGATTGCTTTCTTCAAAAGTTATATATTTCGATAGATAAAATTGTAATAAGTAGAATTAATGACTCTTCATATGTTTTCGATAAATAGTTCTTACTCATAGAGGGAGAGAGGGACGGAATGACTCTTCAAATGTTTTCGATCAATTGTTCTTACTCGTAGAGAGAGAGAGAGAGAGAGGCCTCTTGTTCTCACCAGATTTTCAAGTGTTTGACTCCAATAAAAAGATTGTTTGCACATTAGGGTTGTAAACTAGGCAAGACACAAGAGCTTATAAGAAAAAGGTTAAATAGTGTTGAGAAAAATGGCCGACAGTATTAGCTGTGGTTACTACAGTCAAGCAGCATATGGACCCGGGGCACAGTCTTGGGTCGGACTTGTGGGTCACTTCGCCCATTTTCTACGATATTTGCTTGTCGGTAAAGGGTTTCTCAACAAAACTAGACCCTAGTCTTAATTTTTGTTTCTTTGTTTTTTCACTATTACACTATTACAGTATTAATCATCCCATCAATTCTTAATTAAACAATTCCAATTCCACGCGAGCTCGTAGATGGTGCAGAACACTCCCTAAAAGAGTGGATGTTCAGTATGAGTAAAACTCGGGGAGTGTCAAAGGACTCTGCTCCATATCTTTTCTTTGTTTTGGGGACGGTGGAAGGAAAGCGCGTGCAATTATTATCCTGTTGATTAGATTAGTTCATATTAAGCAAAATCAAGAGGAGATCCCATAATTATAATACAACTTGCTATATATAGACCACCATCTTCACTCCAACACCCAATAACCATCTCCAACATTCTAATCCAAAACACAAAACAAAAACCTCCGGTCTCTCTCCCTCTCTCTATCTCTCTTTGATATTTTGCACTTTATACACAGAGCAAAATGTGCATGCTGTCAACTAAGGCTACGTGTAACTCCCATGGCCAGGACTCCTCTTACTTCCTAGGATGGCAGGAGTATGAGAAGAACCCTTTTCATGAGGTCAGCAATACCAACGGGATCATTCAAATGGGACTTGCAGAGAATCAGGTAATTAATGTTTTCTTGCCAAATCACCAATTATTGTTTCTTGACGTACGTACACTCTTGAACATTTCTGACGTTGTACGAACATGTATAAATTTCCTTTACAGCTCTGCTTCGATATTCTCAAGTCGTGGCTGGCGAAGAATCCAGACGCAGCCGGATTCAAGAGAAACGGAGAATCCATTTTTGGGGAGCTTGCTCTTTTCCAAGACTACCACGGCATTCCCGAATTCAAAAAGGCATTGGCGGAATTTATGTCTGAAATCAGAGGAAACAAAGTGAGCTTTGATCCCAACCACTTGGTCCTCGCCGCCGGTGCAACCTCAGCCAATGAGACTCTTATGTTTTGCCTCGCCGAGCCCGGAGAAGCATTTCTTCTTCCTACTCCATACTACCCAGGGTACGTACTCGTTTTTGTGTACAATACGTCTAAAATATTTAAGTTTTATACATACTCAACATACAGTTACTGATCTTAGTTACTTTCATTTCTTCCAGATTTGACAGAGACCTCAAGTGGCGTACCGGGGTTGAGATTGTACCCATTCACTGCACTAGCTCTAATGGCTTCCAAATTACTGAAACCGCTCTACAAGAAGCCTACCAAGAGGCCCAAAAGCGTAATTTGCGAGTCAAGGGCGTTTTGGTCACCAACCCATCAAACCCATTAGGAACAACAATGACCAGAAATGAGCTCAACATGCTCGTTAGCTTCGTCGAAGACAAAGGCATTCATCTGGTTAGTGACGAGATTTACTCCGGCACAGCTTTTAGCACCCCAAGCTTTGTCAGCGTCATGGAAATTCTCAAAGAGAGAGAGTGTGACGAGAATGGTTCCGATGTTTGGAACCGAGTTCATGTGGTTTACAGCCTTTCCAAGGATCTTGGTCTTCCGGGTTTTCGAGTTGGTGCTATTTACTCCAACGACGACCGGGTTGTGTCTGCCGCAACAAAAATGTCGAGTTTTGGGCTCGTCTCTTCCCAAACTCAGTACCTTCTCGCTGCCATGTTATCGGACAAGAAACTCACCAAGAACTACATCTCCGAGAACCACAAGAGGCTCCGACAACGGCAAAAGAAACTTGTATCGGGGCTTCAGAAAGCCGGCATAAGCTGCCTCAAGGGCAATGCCGGTTTGTTCTGTTGGGTGGACATGAGGCACTTGCTCCGGTCCAACACCTTCGAAGCCGAAATGGAGCTTTGGAAAAAGATTGTCTACGAGGTCCGCCTCAATATCTCTCCCGGATCCTCGTGCCATTGCACGGAACCCGGTTGGTTTCGAGTGTGCTTTGCTAATATGTCCGAGGATACTCTGGACCTGGCATTGCAACGCTTGAAGGCCTTTGTAACAGAATATTACAATATCCCCGAGGTGAATGGACACCACCAAACTATCCGCTTAAACCACTCGAGAAGACGGTCACTCACCAAGTGGGTTTTCCGGCTATCCTTCGACGACCGCAGCCCTATCCCCGGTCGTTGAAAGATAGTCTGGTTCGACCGCCACGTAGGCCGAAATTGTTAAAAGGAAGCACATTCTTAGACAACATTATTGGCTGCTGTTTTAGCCAAAAAAAATTTGGCTGGTTTTTGCCATTATTGTTGTTATTCTTTCAAATGTACGTAGAAAAGTGCACTCGGTCCAGCTTATGGATTTGAAGTGGCTTTAGCTTCATTTGTAAAACTAGTTTGATGGGTCACTATGCGTGGTATGCACCAGATTTTCTTAGCGTCTTCGAAACCGTAATGGAATTGTGATTAATGACGATGTTTTATGTTTAATATTAATTCAAGACAATGTTGTACTACTGTATCTCAGAGATCCATTGTATATATTTATTCCAAATCATGTGAATTCAGTGTGAACTTGCATCTGTTGCTTAATTGCCAATTGTCATATAGAATTAGCACAAGTAATGCCGCCATCGTAGTTTGTGGCTTCAGAGTTAAGACGGTGTCGACGCGTTGGTCGATCTCCGTAGCTTAACAATTTTCAAGCCGTCTGAGTAGGAAAGTCTACTTTTAATAGCTTCTCTTTGCCCCAGTACTTTTTCATAAATTATAGTTTACGATGTGATCGATGAAAGAGTTTGTGTGCGTTAGAGGCTAAAGAGTCAGAAGACAATTAGCAATCGATATGTGTGGTTAGGGTTCCACCTAGATTCCATACATGTGTTCATTAAAAATTGAAAGAGAGAAATGCAAGTGAAGCCTTTTGGGAATGTTCAAAGGTGGAATATAATCGTCACTTCGTCAGCAACTACGTAACTGTGGTGAGGAACAGTTACTTGCAAGAAAGGTAAAAATAATAATAATAATAATAATAAATAAATAAATAAAAGTCATGATTAAATGACTTTGTGAACTTTCTGGCCGGGTAGGAGTGATATGAGTGCTTCAAAAGTTTGTCTTCTACGGAGAGGCGCGGGTTCGGCCCAATGAGGTGTCAGGTGTCTGCTTGATCTCTGAATATTATTACAAGTCACTTTTTTGTTTTTGGTCTGATATTACAAGACACTTTTGAGTCACCCCTAGTTAGCTATGATGCATTTCGAGAATATTGAAAGAGTAAATGTAAAGATAAACTTTAAGAGTGTCTTCGGCTTTTAATTTCCACAAGAATTAGCTTTCAACGAAACTTTTGTGTTATCATTTTCTTTCAACTTTCTGAGAAAAAAAATGGTAACTACTTCTTAGGAGAGATTTTCTCTCTCACCCTAGCTCTCTACAGTGCCCTCGCCTCCTCTTCTCCTAGCTTTCTTCTCTACGTCTCTCACCCTCAACCCTCACTCAGCCACATGGCCTCTATTGATGCTATCACAGCTAATTGTGCTGCCTCCCTGGCACTTGCAGAGGGAGGTAGTGCTCCTGATTTTGGGAGAATTGGTGGCGGCCTTGTTCGTCAGTCTTTCAAACCTTTTCTGATTGGGAAGCCTTTGACTTGCCGACTGATCAACCCTACGACCTTCAAGGCCCATCTCCTTTGTACCTGGATGGAAGTCACTCTGGTGATGTTGAAGAAGAAGTCAGGAAAGCTACTTGGGCGTAGGAACAAGAATCATCGCCCTAGCAAGAAGCCGAATGTCGCTGCTTTACGACTCTCTTACCCTGCAATTACTGGTATTGATCTCAGCCTTAGCGACAAGGGCAAGGGAAAGCTTTAGGTTTTTCCAGGTTTCCTTGCCTAATACTAGAAGTTGAGTCTTCTAGTACTTTCATCTTAGTTTCTCTAGTTGTTGACCAATTGAGGTCTCTAGGCGGTTAGGTTACTACTTCATGGGAAGTTGGTAGGGAGGATTTTCTTTCTTGTGGTTAGGCTCAATAAGTGAGCAAATGTGTTAACAGTGAGGGTCACATTTCTTTTGTCTAGTAGCTTATACCATTTATGATTTTGGTGTAACACAGCATTTGATGTACGTGCCTTATGGTCATGGATAAATGAATGAAGTTATCTATTTCTCAAAAAAAAAAAAAATTGGTAACTACTTCAATCCTTTATAATTATTGTCTTTCATCTTGTTCTATGCAAGGTTTATATTTTTTATCTTGCCTATTCATTTCTTTTATTAAAAGGAGGTCACCGAGGTACCATTAATAGACCAGAAAAATAAAAGCCAGAGTAGATGCAAAAACAAATCAAAAGGTAAATTTAAAAAGAAACATATACAAGACTACATCCGAGTGTACACTACATGAGTTATCGATGGAGGAGTAAAACTTGGTACTAGTGGTGTAACTAGTCTTGTAATTCCAATGCTATGATTCAAAATAATCAATTGTTCGTAAAACAGAGAGTAATTTTTAACCGAAAGATCTAAGCCGGCGAAGGTTGTTAGAACATATTCATATTGACAAACAATTGTTGAGTCACAAATTACTTATAAATTTGTGCCCCAAAATTGTATAAATTGATCTATCTTCTATGTTATTTTACCCTCTTTAATCCATTTTTTTTCACTTGTAGATTTGTAGGAAACCATGAATTGAGAATAAAATGACCATTTGAGGCTTGAAATGTGAAGAATTGGAGCAAGGAGAAGAAGTCATGGAATTTGGGCGAAAAATGCAAATCGGGTTTTCCAGTGACTTTTCTGGCCAACTTTTCCGGCAATATTTTCAGGCCTGCAGCCACTCATGGAGGACTCTTTGTCCAGCCAAGGAGGACCATGATTGTGATCCCACAATTTGAAACTCAAACATCTCCTTACACCTTGTCATTTTTGTCACATTGCAATCTTGGGACCATTTGGGAGACAAAGATGTAAGAGCATCTCTTGCACATTTTGGGACCAAAGGGGGCATAGCTTATCTAAAGTGGCCAAAGCCTAATCTTCATGATTCTTGACTCCATTCCATCATCTAGATCTCACCAAGACGTCCCATTTTCTCTCTACAACACCACACCACCATTTCCACCTCTATAACCACCATTTCCACCACCACACTCATTTTCCCACCAATTCCATAACCCTCCATCACCACAAATCATTACTAGCTACTCTTAATTTCACCATTCCCACATCATCAAGAGCTTGGAGCAAGGAGAGTGAGACATTCACTAGCTCATGAGCTTGGAGACCCATCTCCACCACCACTTTTAGCATCACCAATATTCACTCTTCATTCTCTAACTTTTTACTCTTGATGTATCAGAGTGTTGAAATTTGTCTATCTAGTTATGAGTGAGTACTGAATGTGTTCGGGTTAGGGTTAAAAGCCATAGCCAATCTTGTATGATATTGATGTGAATCCTATGTTTGAAGCAATTTTCCATTACCATCTGCATATGCTAAATCAAAATGTGAATGCTTATATTTGAATTTAACTAATTTAAGTATAATGCATTTGTCATCTCATGATTAGTGTTGAAATTAGTCACCTATAGACAGTAAGAGCATGAAATAACACCATGTGTGCATGTGAGGGTAGTGAGTTAAAATCACCTAGACCTAGGATTGGTTTGCTTGCTTGGTTATCTAAACTCTAATCTTTATGCATCTAGGAACAATGAATTGAAACTTACCCGTTAACAAGATTTATTCTTAGGTAGTTAATTCTAGACTTACCCGGTTTGAATTGATAAAATCAAAGGAGTTTAAGCCTTAGTACTCTTACCCGGATGCTAAGAGGGTAATTGGATATTTGGGATTGCATCACTTGTAGTTTGAGCACCAATGCATGCAAAGGTGGCTATATATGATGGACAACCTAAACACTAACACGTTTACTTACTTGGAATGGAATGGAATGATTACGGAGTAAAAACACCCCTGTGTTTACTAACACATAAAGGAATCGGAATGATTCCAGGTAAAAGAATTCATGTGTTTACTAACACATGAAGGAATCGGAATTGGTGTAGGTCCCACCTATTTATCATGAATCGATTCCTGAATACTCAGGAATTCGATCACGAAGGGGGGAGATGGGTTTAGGAATCATTCCTCCGGAATCAATACTGATTCCTTTCTTCTCCCATTCCACTTGTCTCCGATTCATGATTATTTTCCATTCCAAGTAAGTAAATGTGCCTAACTTCCATCCATTTGATAATAACTTGTTTAGCTTAGCTTAGTTTTCTTTACTTGCTCTTGTTGTTTCAATTTGAATCAAAACTATTCCCAACATCAAATCAAATCTCTACACATCATCTTGCACATACTCACCAAATAAACTTTGATTCACTTGTGAGCCTTTATTTGTAATTATTCAATTTCATAGTCTTTCTAGTTTTTCTCTAGGTTTTCCTTAGCTAGGAAACGATTTACCAATCTCGTGGGTTCGACTTCCGTACGTAATCCCCTATTCTATAACTTGTACCTCTTGCACTTGAGGGTGGCTGTAATGCTAACAACAATCTTTTTGGACCCAAAACATGACCAAGCTAAAATAGTAAAATAGCTTGAGACCCAGGTAGAAAATCAAATGCTTGCTTTCAATCCACCAAAAAAAAAAAAAAAGCTTGTCAAATAGAGCAACAGCAAGCCCACTCATATCTAAGCAGCTCTGAACCTTTCTCCCAGCCGCTATCACTGCCATATCATGAAGGGGTAAGCCGCAAATTCACCACCCCAACTAGGGCCGGCCCTGAGGGCTGCCGCCTGAGGCAGCCATCTCAGGCCACCGGTTTCCAGGGGGCCTTGGAGGTTTAATTCTTTATATATGTTATGTAGAGTATATATATTTTGTTTGCTACCAAAAACATTCAGTGACATGTTGCTCCAGCGGTAGAATTGTTGGTTTGTAATTGAACCAACTAAGGTTCGAGCCTTGTATCTCATGTTTGTTTCTTTTTAGTTTTTTACCTTCTCCTTTTCAACTTTTTTGCTTCTTTTTAGTTTTCCATTTCCTTTTCCTTTTCCATATAAAAACAGATAATTATTTCATTTTCTTTTCCTTTTTCATATCAATAATTAATTCATTTCCTTTTCTATATAAAAATTTTGACCAAAAATTCTATATATTTATCATGTTTAACAATTTTTTTATTTCAGAAATTTATTTACAAATAAAAATTCATATGTTTTTGTTTTGTTATTAATTCTTCGCAAAATTTTGTACTTTTTTTGGCTCTGTGTGGCCACGCTCGCGCACGTTTGTGTGTGTGTGTGTGAGGCCACATTTTATTTCTTTGCTTAAGGCTATTAGAATCTCAGGACCGAATCTTACCCCAACCATGATCGTCGTCAACCCAAACCCATAAAGGGCTGGATATTTCAGCAATATTGCAGTATAGGTTTCCACAAACCAAAACATGAATGCCAGGACATCACCAAACCACACCACAAACCCTTGGTGGAACAAGAAGAAGCCGAGCACATTGGGCAATTGGGAGAGAAGATAGTAGCAACACCATTGCTGGTGCAGTAGGTACCCTCCATGAAGGAGAGGTCGGATGCACAATAGCCCTAAGGGCACCGTGCACAAATTCTGGCAGAGATCTTGCTAGCTCTGCTAGGTTAATTTCTTTTGTTTATTACTATTGCATTTTTTGTTTTTACCAACGGTTAGTCCTTTTCTTGTCCCATGCATGATGCAGGAAATTTTCTCACTGGTCACTAACCTGTCAGTTATTTAATTACAAGTATATATTAAAAGATAATGGCAAACTAATTGAGTGATTTGATAGTCATAGATATTAGTCAAAGTAAATTCAGCATGCTATAGCTAGTTTCAAACATGAAGCTGAATTCACTACCTTCGAAACAAAAGTATCATGCACCAGCTCTTATTCCCGCAATTTCTGAGGTTTTAAAACATACAAATTATCGATTCAATCAGCGACTACCAAATTTTTGTTTTGTTTACTTTGACTATCACATGATTACTTCCTAATTTAGTTTACCCTAATTCGCTTAGGATCAACAACCACTTCGACCCCATGTGACAGGGACATTAAAATGTTGCCACCCGTTGTTGACATTATGATATATATCATATTATAAAAGTGCATGAGAAAAATAATAATGGAAAAAAATGTCTTTACCCATAATATAATGTTTATATTAAAGAATAACTTAGTTCACCAACCATGCATATTTTATTTCCAGATTACAGTTTGGTTATGAGGATTCTTTGTGGTTTCAGAAATATAACTTCCCCAACGGCCCATGATCTTTGCATGTGGAAGGAATTAATTTGTTAACGCTCATTATTAATGATGGAAAATATATTAGAAAATTAAAATTTGGTATCAACTAAAATATGAAAGTCGGAATTTTGGTCGATTTCAATCTCCCTTCTTGTTGACTATATGCATGTTCCCTCAGAAAACCTGGTTTTCTGCATTAATTTATACAATTCAGTTCTGATTAACTAATTCTGTTATAAAAAAACCGAGGATCATCAACTGGAAGATCTCAGGTAGGTCTACCCATTATGATTGAATTTTTGATTAGTTTTAACGTAGTATCTCCATTCCTTGTAATCTCTATTATTAAGATCTTTCAACGCGTTTTCGTTAAATTATGTTCTTCAACGAGAACATCCAATCAGATCCTGGGCGGCAGATGTGTAATATATATATGCTTTAGAAGTTTTGAGAACCCTAAAGCTTATATCAGATCCAATCATATCACTTTCTTTTAGGACCTCTAATCCAATCGATCACTTGGTCATAAAGAAACATACACACTTTAAAGACTTAATCTTGCTTGGCCAGCTTTGGTGGAGGTAATTGAGCACAGCAATGGCCGAAGATTAATGATAATTTTTACTTTATGTTTCACACACAAGTTCATGTGTCCAGTCTGTGGGCAGTGCCTACTGGGTTTGAGAGTCGTCGGAACATTAGAATTTCGTCTACGTTCCTATTTTGTTATTCGATTCCTCCTTCTCACCTCAATTAAAGAATCAAATTGTAACAGAAACAGGGGGGGAAAATTGCCCTTTAATTAATATTTAATTAAGCTGAATAAACCGATTTCGGCACCTAAATCAGCAAGTACAGCCAACTCATTGGTTTTAAATGCAGACATGGAAAAAAATTTCACAGACATGAAAACCTTTGACAAATGAAGCTGTTTCTCGACAAAGTAACAGACATAAACATTACGATTACCCCAAAAGCCATAATGTCCTCTTTACAAATATCATATGGGGACATTGACAAGAAAGCTAAGGAAGAAATTAGCAAAGGACTGTCTAAATTAAACTAATATAATCAGAAGGATAAGATGATGTTATTATCTTCACTAATGGGTTTTCAACAGATTATGAATTGGGGTAGTTTCTTCGGTTGACATCAGGATATGACAATTTTGATTACGTGCGTATGGGTGACATGTGGGTTTCACATGAGCGAAGGCCATGCCAGGGTAGCACATGGTAGGGGAACATAGAACACCTGCTGGTATATCAATTTCAATTCTAGAAATTTAGGCTGTGAATATTGAAGTGGGTAGGGTTTTAGGGTTTTGTTTGGAGGCTTAATGAAAGGAGCAACCTGGTATGCCCTCCCCTTGCCCATGCTCAGAAGGATGGAGACAATGAGGGTCACCATGAACATGGCTCATTACCTCACTGATCTCATGGCACTAATGCCTCCTTACCCACTTCCCATACCAAGAAATCTTGTATATATCCTACACTAGCTGCCAGGTCTTATGAGGCTCCACAGATAGATAGATATATAGATCAGCTGTGTTGGAATCATTATGTGAAATGATGATTGGACAATGAGATATTTGTCTTCATGTACTGGGCATATGATGGAACTGTTTTGTAATTTTTCACTAATTTTGAGCTGTTTTCGTTCCTGAGCTGAAGCCTCTCGCTCTCTTGATTATCAGCGGGAGAAATTAATCAGGAATAATGGGTATATACGAATCAGAAACTTGAAAGTGACTGTTATTTTGAAGTAAGTTCTAGTTTTCTTTTCCTGTACGTACAGTTGTTCATGCAATACTTCTTGTAAATATTTCAACAGGAATTAATTAAAAGGAAATTTTATGACCAATTTGTGACGATATAATTGACTAACGCATACACTACATGATACAAATTAACACATAATTATTAAGCAGCAGATTAATCAAAAATAAGATCATATATTCCCAAAGAATCCATCTTGGATGCAATGTTCTGCTCTTTACAAATAGTCTTAGGCTCCTCTTACAATGGAACTAAACGATTTGCTCCTTTTTAAGTGTTTATGAGAGGAGGGAATTAAGCTTTATATTCTCTGCGAGACAGTTGCATATATATCGATCCACTAGGCTTTCCCAAGACATCAACCCGCAAAAGCACAAACCTTATTCATGTCCAACTTGAACTTGAATTGTAACAGTAAACACTACACACAATAGGTTTCTTTAGTGTATTAAACTTTTATCACATAAAGACTACTTATAGATAGACAACGGACTATTCTTATAAAACACAGTTTCTTAGCCTGCAAGTCTTTATAATTACTGCCAGAATTCTTAGCAGTATGTGAAGATCTAAAGCTGGCCTATTTTTCATCAATGGGATGACTTTGCAGGATATGCTCATTGACAAATGAGGCAATGACCAATATGTCTGAGAATTCAGTAGAGGTCATTATCAACAATGAACCAAGTCGGACTGAACGACCATGACTTCTTTGTTTTCCTTTGCAGAAAGAACCTGCTGCTTGCCATATATAATTTTTGACTGGCCATGTTTCATTCAACAGGTTTTCTCATCGACCATGGAAATTTCCAAGAAACTCCAGTTGTACTAAGAAAGGTGCAAGGAATTTAAAGATTCCCATACAATCTGCCATGCACTCATGGGATGTGTAGTACTATTGCTTTTTCCAACACATATTGTTCGTGCTTTGTTCAGTTTCTGCGAGATTGCTTCCAAAAGTTGCTGTGATATCCCCGATATTCCGCCAGGTATGGTATGTGCTTTTCATGAAGCTGGTAAAAAAGGCAATTAAGCAGTGCAAGCCCAAAGTAAAGCATATAGCTAAACTTTCTGTTTAGTGGCATGGCCGGTGAGGGTCACAGTTATGTACGACGGTCCCCAATTGTCAATACATAAGGCATCAACTTTCAAATTCGCACTCAAAAGCCATATGCTACAAGAGGACTGCCACGTCATGCTACTATCACTGACTTATGACTTGGAAGGTATAAGTAAATATACGTTTGCTTATGCAATCTAGATTTAAGATTCATCTTTTCATTATAATTCACTGACCTCACCGTTTAACAACTTAACACTAAGGTATTAGTATTACATTCATCATATCCTAGCCTAAACTCTGTTAAGAGACACAAACATATGTAGTGAAGACTACGAAGGATACAACTCTAGCAAATAATAATCATTAGAGTAGACACATTTAGCTGAAAATGATCGAAAAGTTAACTAATAGATCATATACAGTGCTAACTATTATTGTTGTAATTACTCTCCAAAACTATAAAAAAAAAATATCATGGCATGCAATTGTGCTACGAGATATCGCTATAAATTCAAGGCAGCTTGAAAAAGCTAATAATAGCAACGAAATTGCTAGACTCGACCAATATAATTAATCAATTTTTTATTTTTTTATTTCATAGTGGTTTTGCATACTTTACGTTTGCACGTACATCAACTTCACCTGAATTAAACCCGGAATAAATCAGTTCCAATCAATTTGACTACTGACCTGCCCAAGCCCAAAAGGTCCATTAGTTTTGGGTACCCAAACCTCAACCCAATAACTAATTTGGGCACCCCTAGTTTTGGTGGTTTTGAATGGAGGAAGATTCAATCTTTTGGGTTGGCAAATTTCTACTGAAGGTGTGTACAAAAGCCCAAAGGAGTCGATAAGAATTGGACCAATTTCTACTCCAACAGTCAAACTGTTGGACCCAAAAGCAAAATCCTAAGTAGATCACTGTCAGTATTACTTATCTGGTCTCAAAATGGGGATGGTTTTTGCAAAGATGGGCAGCCCAACAAGAAACTGGAAGTGAGCTGGTCCAGTGCTCTAACACTGGAATAGCTGTTGGATGGTTATGCTCCTGGCTAATTAACCTGATCAATATCTTGACTCTTCAGTAATCTTCATATAGTCCATTACTCATTAGATAGAGAAAAAATAAATTTGCTATTTAAACATATACGCGTTTAAGAATAGACACACACATATATATATATATATGCAAAGTTATATTTAAGAGGTTAACATAAGCGCAATATTTTATATATGCAACAAATAAGAACTCTCTTATAAGTTGCATATGCTCTAACCTAACTATATGATCAAAAAAGAAAACACATTATCGCTAAAAGAAAATAAAAATCAATAATTAATTGACATATCAAAACTTATTGAATTTGGCGAAGAAGGCTTTTATTTTTGTGGGTTTAGTCATTAGTCATTAATTATATGTTTAACTGGAATTTTCGATTACTAGAGTTTTAGAGTGCAAGAGTTTAGAGAGAGGGCCTTGTGAGAATCCACAAATATTCTTGCCTCATCCTCTTTTAGAGTTATTCTATAGTACAATAATGTACCGACACATCAAGTAGACTGATGCAGATGTAGACTAGCTCGATACAGAGATAGACTAATTTGAGATCAAGTCAAACTAATTTATTAATAATTTAATATATTAGTACATTAATGTATTGTATAATTTTCCGCTCTTTTGAAAAAATCTTTTCAATGTAGTTGAGCGTTGTCGTTGCCATTTCTACTGGTACTCTCATTAATTATAATTTGCTTGTCTCAATATCTCGGTGTGTTAAGGAAGAAGTCCAGCTTGACTGCTTGAGGCAACAATAGTTGATTAAATATTAGTAGGCTCTTTTCTTCTTCTATTTGTTATGTTATATTGACAACTGGAGTATATAGCCAACTTATTGTTAAGCCACAAATCAAGCAATCTGTAAGCATGGATGATTCCAAGTTACAGAGAATAAAGGCTAAGGATTCAGTCATTAAGATGGATGACAAATCTGCAATTAACCACACTTAAATGATTGAATCAAATCCTCTTGTTCTTCTCCTTATTAGCTTAATTGTATAGTTGATCCAGGATCCTGATTAGCTTGATTTGATTTATGTAGTTGATTTAGGATTTGACTTTAGAGCTTATCAATGTCAGTGATAACCATTCATGTAAATGTGAAGTAACAAGAGTACATATAAAGCAATGCAAACTCTGTTCGAGCTGTGCAATCCTATTACAATCAATATTCTTTTACAGCATCGAAACCGTAAGTCTAAACAACTCTACAGAAATCCTCCATTTTTTTTCCTGCTATCATGACCTCTTCCTCCTCTAATTCCACTGCTATCCCAACTGTCACCAGCTTGCTCTCAATCAGGTTGGATCGCACCAACTACTCCCTTTGGCTTGCTTAAATCACTCCTACGTTGCGTAGTCACAACTTGATGGGTTACTTATAACTCAAAATATTTACCCTCCCCAATCATTTGAGCTATCTCATTGGAGCTTCATAAGAAAAAAAAATGAATGAAATTTCTTGCCAAGGACAAATATAAATAATTAATTTGATGAACTATCGCCATCCCATCATCGACCACGTACTCCTGCCTTCCACAACCAATTCAATAACAAAATTTGGTAGCCTCTTCTTCCTTGGAAACAGAATAATGAATATTGGAGGACATTGATCTTGCGCAAGATATTATTGATTGTTTAATTAAGCTGATAAATTTAAGTTTGCTAACTTTAAAGGTGCAAACAAATGAGACTAATTAAAAATACATATTCTCATGTTAGTGAGTGTCAATGTCACTACATAATTAATTAAATAAGTGGGGTTCTAATTAATTAATTATTAATGTGATTATAGTCTCATATAATAAGGAAAAGCTTGCAAGAAGGTCGTCGGGGGGTTTTTGTCCTCTCATGGGTGACCAGCACAAGGCTTCAATCAAGGTTCATTTGTTTGTTAATTAATTAATTACTGATTGGTTTTTTTTTTTAATTAAATCAATTAGATGGTGCATGTTCTTAAAAGTAGCTTTAATACTTAGAAGTGCTTTTGGTTGTTTGTATGTTTAGAGGCTTTTCTCTTCTGCTTCTTCTCGTCGAGGATTATTCTTCTTCACTGTAATCACTTTAATTGTAAGCTTTGCCACTAATGACAGTACTTAATTCTAATTAGTTCTTTGGCATTGTCTTTAAATGAAAAGCTATGCATGTGTCCACCTATATATAACTCGAGGAAATTCCAATTTAAGCTGGTATAATTTTGAGAAATCTTGAGCAAGTTTAACAGTTCTCTGTATTTGAATTTTCTTATAATTTAGAAAAGAATGAGCTTTTTTTTTTCTCCAACAAATTGTATATACATATCCCCATTTTAGAGATAGTGATGAACAAATTGTATATACATATCCCCATTTTAGAGATAGTGATGAAAAAAAATTCCTAAATTTATAAGAAAGAATTATAGAGAATGTAAAATAGAAAATTTATTGGAGTTAGAGCAGAAAAATTATGAGAATTTTAATTTTTCCTTCCCTGTAGAAAAACTATTAGAGTTGCTCTAAGGATTAAAGATAGTATTAGAGTTGAAGTGCTTTCTTCTCTAATTGGGGAAGGATAATTGGTATAATCTTTGTGCAGCCAAACTATATTTTATCGATTTTGGCAATATTTTGCATTCTTATGTGCCTGGTAACTATAGTGACTCAAGTTGCTAAACTTGAAAGTGTCGTGTACTAAAGAATCGTTTGGATTTAGAGTCGGGTAGATTGGTTGATTTCTAACAGTTTGAGCTGAGGTTATCATTGGCCCTAGTGGCCTAGTTAATGATTATTTTCTGTTTGTGCCCGTTTTTTCATATTTTTTTTCTTCTGAGGGAGCATGTAGCAGACCCTTTTGACATTTTGCATTCAGATGGTAGCGTGTATGGCATGAACTGTGAACTTGTGAAACAGCCCATCTGCCTTTTTCCTCTTGTTTGATGTCACTGCTTACTCAAACTCCTTTCAAGAACCTTCCTGAATTCTGTATATAACTTTGGTTTCTTCTTTCTTGGTAACCTGTGAAAAAAAAAAATCTGAATTCTGTATATAACTATGGTTTCTTCTTTCTTGGTAACCTGTGAAAAAAAAATCTAAGAGCATCATCATCATCGTTATTAATTAATTTATAATGTTGTCATCAAATGAATCATGTATTCTTGAATGTTTCTTTTTTCTTCGAATAATACTAAGTAATTGTTTGACAAGTAACAATAAGTTCTATTGAACAGTGACAAGTGTGGCTCATGACTCACCATTGTACCGATATTATCCCAACTTAATCACCCGTTAGGTATTGGGTTTTTAACACAAAAAAACCTTGGTACAATTGGATAAGAGTCACCCACTTATAAGTTATATTTTCTTTTGTTACTTTTCCAATGTGGGAAATTTTGTCTCCTTACGTGCCCTAGCTCTAGGTCTACACGTTAAATTAATTAAGAATATAATTCTCACATTGGGAATTGGGACACAAGTCTCATATTGACAACTTAGTCAATATAACAATTTAAGGCTCACATCGGACACGTAGTAACAATTCAATTGTAATTTTGCCGATGACAATATAAGAAATCTAAATTCAGGTTCATGACAATTGAAGAGGGACTCGCTATGATATTATGTTAAACAACGACAAGCGTGACCCGTGGCCACTATTGTGGCGATACTATCCCAACTTAATCATCCATTAGATTTAAGTTTCTAACACAAAATGTCTCGGTACAATTGAGTGTCACCTGCTTATAAGTTATATTTTCTTTTGTCAATTTTCTAATGTGAGATATTTCCTCTCCAACAAATTCATATTAAGATGTTTGAAAAAATTTAAACAACTGCATATAATAATCAACTGTTAAATTACTTAAACTATATTCAAGTATGAAATTGGAGCGCCTTAGAAACTAAACCAAAAGGCACTCACCAACAACAACTCGTAAGTGAAAAATTAGCTGCGCATGGTCATAGCTAGCACATCAGTATGTACTTGTCGGTATAAATTTAAGCTCATAATCAATAAGTGCTAATTTCTCCATGTATTGACAAATCATCCAAGAGTTTCAAAATATGTCAACAGTTTCTGATTAGGAAAATGAAAAGAAAATATTAGCCAACCAAGCAAGAACAGAAGTCAAGATGATCTTAGTTTTAGCTTTTAAACAACTTCATGTTATATTAACAATCTATTATTTGAGTCGGCCCGGTTTGACCTTTAAAAGAAATTAAAGTTGGCATAGCTTTGTCTAGAATGAAAAGTAGAATATAATTATTCGCAACTTTTAGATAAAAAGTCATGTTTTTCTTGTTATCATCGACAACATTTCATACAACCATATATATGCATGACCTGCTAGAGAAAGAGGGGTCTACAATCTATGAGAGTATCATGTTTGGAACCATACAATTGTATTAAAGAACAATTAACTTTGGTGAGACCAATAATTTTATGATCATATAATCAACATTACGTATTAAAGAAAAAAAAAAGTACGTTATGAAAAAAATGGAGAACAATAGTTTTTTTTTTTTATTAGCGAGTTGAGAGTTGAACTTGAGACAACTATAATCGAATATCAACAATACAATTCATGAGTCAAGGAGGCTCGAAAGTAGAGGAACATGCACTATTGACCTTGTTTATGGAGAACAGTCCGGCAAAAGCATGAGCCAGCCACCAACAGGTATGCCTTGAACATGACCCGTTCTCAGGCTTGGGCTGCTCCAAATGATGCATATATATCTATACTAATATTAATATAACAGGCTTTGTTAGCCAAAATTAAAAAAATGTACTAAAGTACCCTTAAAATATTAAAAAGCAAAGCATAATTTTCATTCTACATGACATAATCGTCAAAACACTAAAACAATAAAAAAATATATTAACTACCCATTTTTAAACTGATAACCACCCACTTTTCCACACCCAGAGAGTGTGAGCAGTTTCTAGTATATATATAGATAAAGAGAAATTTTTGCATAGGGCTACCGCACCACGCTCCAATCATAAATTTTCTCTCTTTTCTGATTCTGCACCTAATTTTTAATGTGAAATACTCAAAATACCCTCCTGCTTGGGCACTGATTTGGCCGCCGCATTGCCACGTGGTGCGGGTGCCGTACGTAAGTCTCATATATATATATATATGGGTTAATTACATATAAGTGCATATTTGAATGTTTTTTTAGCCATAAGGCCACCAATTATTTTTTTTCCCTCATAAGGCCACTAGATTAAAAAATATGTTAAATTTTGGATATAAAAAACAAATATATTTACATAAATACCACTAGAGTAAAAAGTCAACAATCATCTTCTCTCTCTTCTCCGGCGAGGTCTCTGACCAACTCAGGTGAGTCTCTGGTAGACTAGAGCCAACTTCGGCAGGTCTCCGGCTGACCTCCGGCGACCACAAAAGCCATTGTCACTAACATCAAAAGTTACTGTCGCTAACAACAAAAACTAATTTGGTGAGATTTCCAGCAACCTCCGGTAAGGTAGCAAAAGATACTGTCATCAACAACAAAAGCTATTAGCAACTTCCAGCGAGGTAACAAAAGTTACTATCACCAGCAACTAAAGCTATTGTTACAGAAAAAGTTACTGTTACCAAAAAAACTTTTCTCCCCAAAACCAAAATCTACTATCCCCACCAACAAAAACTACTGTCACCAACACCAAAAGCTACTCCAACCAACAACAAATGCTACTCTCACAAACATTAAAAAGCAACTCTCACTAACACCAAAAGATACTCTCACAAACACCAGAAGTTACTGTCACCAACAACAAAAGCTACTATCACCAACACTAGCGAGCTACACTTACACTAAAGAACTACTCCAATAACAGAAGTTACTCCGACCATCAACAAAAGGTATTATCACAAACAAAAAAGCTACTATCACTAGTAAGAAAAACTACTATCACTAATACTAACTGATACAATCACCAGCAAGAAAAACTACCTATACAAAAGCTGCTCTAAAACATCAAAACATTCTGATTTCTATCAAATACAATTGCAATTAGGCACAAACTCAGCCAAATCGTCCGAAACCAAGAACAAACCAGTCAATTAGGGAAAAGAAAATCTTCGCAATCAAAACAGATAAAATCAAGGACCTGTTGGTCCCAATTATTCCAAAAAAAAGATAATAATAATAATAAGCTCCTCCCTCTGGCCTCTAGCGCTTAGCAGCCTTTGACCACTAGAATTCAGATTTTAGCCGGATTTGTGAAGTAGTATAAGAAGAAAAGCTCTGACTCCGACATGCTTCGATTTTCTTATCATATAATCACATACCAATTTAGTTCCATTCGAAGAGAGCCGAATCAAAATCACCTAGTCAATTCCAATTCCATCAGATCCAGATCCAAATTAGAATCTCTGAATTCATTTAAAACCCTATGCAAGAAGCCAAGAAGACGAACCTCATTTTCTTCTCTAAGACTGAGAGTGTCGGCGAAGCTGAGTGATTGTTATGGTGTCTCCTCGCTGGAGGATAGAAAATTTCGATTTCTGACCTGTAGTGGTGAATTTTGGCCGGTGACATATATTGATCGAACGACGAGATCAGATATGCTTTGAATCGGCATTGAGATCAGAGAAAAGGCTCGACAAAGAGGGGGAGGTGGTGAAACGATGTCGTCTCATTCTGCTTCGATCCTTAACAAGGCTTCTCTCAGTCAAGATCGTTCGGCCAGCGATGAGCAATTGTCGGTTGTCGCCGAGGGAGAACTTCTCACGTCAGAGATGTTCTTCGTCAACGATGTCATGGATGACAGCCACGGAGAGAAGCGAACGAGCTCATCGGAGAGAGAGAAGGTTGAATCGCCGGCAAGAGAGAGAAAAGAGAGAACGATGGATCTGTTTGTTTGTTTTTTTTTTTTTTTAAGAGAATGGATTGAATAGGATATCATGTTGGTTTTGACGTCTTGTTAAAGGGAAGGGTAAATTTGTCAGAGATAAAATAATTTGAAGATGAAAGTGGCCTTAAGAAGACAAAAAGAGTTGTGTGGCCTTATGGCTAATTAAAGTTTCAAAACGACCACTTGTGTGTAATTTTATATATATATATATAAGCAGGGCCTTTTTAATGAGGGATCTTTTTTTTGTCTTTTCTAAGGATAGGACATTAGACCAACTTTTTTATCACATTTCGGCATCTTGACCATTTAGTTTTTAGCTTTTAATGTGTAAATTACTTCTGTAAATTTCCAGCCAAATTGATTATCGTTAAGGCATTCAAAATGGCCACTTAAGATTATAAGTATGAACGGTTCAAGTTTGACAGATTTGGTTCGTTCATTAATTTATTATAGTTTGATATCTTAACAATCACCGATTTGGCTAAAATTTACAGAAGTGATCTATACATTATGACCTAAAATCTGAACGGTTGAGATGCCGAAATGTGATAAAAAAAAAAGTTGGTCTAATGCTCTATCCCTATAAAAGACTAAAAAAAGAGATCCCTTAGTGGAAAGACCATCTATATATAAAATTTAACAAACTGACCAAAATCTATATTTATGGATTGAGAAAATGTTACAAACAGTACCCGAACTAAGGCCGACTCCTAACTTCAGTACCCAACTATGCAAAACTATCATTTTGGTGCCCCAAGTTTGAAGTCCGACCCAAGAATGGTGCACGTCATCCATCAAGGCGTTAATTAGCTAACCACGTAACATATTTTGAGGGCCCTCATGATTTGCCACATAGCAAAGACTTAACGCTGTGATGGAAGACGTGTACCATTCTTGGGTCGAGCTTCAAACTTGGGGTACCAAAGTGATAGTTTTGCATAGTCGGGTACTGAAGTTAGGAGTCGGTCTTAGTTCAAATACTGTTTATAAAATTTTCTCTTATGGATTAGCTCGCTATGTTTTCTTTTCATGACGTGATGGTTTAGATAACACTGCTGAGTGTGGGATCAGTGGTGATGAAACCCAAATCTGGAAATGTCATGGATTGAGATACAGAATCAAAACATGAGAGGACACTAGTGGTACTTTTTGACTGCGTAAAAACTAGATCCTTTGAACGGTTGGGTCCTATTTGGCTATCGGTGTCAAAAATTAAACAACATACATGCAATCGATCATTTCATAATCCAGCAAAACATGGATAGAACAATCTTAAAATGGCACATTAACAATATATTTAGGAGAACTCTAAATGTCCTATATTTTTAAAATTAGTTCTCATTTCTTTCGAAGTTAAATGAAAATCTGAGTTCAATAAATTTTTGGTTTATCAGAGTTGAGAATGGGAGAGTTTTTGGCGAAGGACTGTGCGAGAAAACTTTGTATTCTTTTCGCCTTGCAATGTGTGGATGGTGATCTGTTTGCTCTTGTTTCAATTTCTTTCTGATTTGTGAGTTGCATTACTTGCTTTGTGTTTCTTTCTCTCTCTTTTTCCCCACGTTTGACTAAATTTTTGGGACACAAGTCTTGTCTACTGTGATGCTGATCAGTTCATTTGATCTCATAAAACAATTAACATTATCTCTTGTGAAATAAAAAGGCACTAACATGTGGCAGACTAGATTATCTTTATGTTAACAATGTTCAACAATAAATATTATTAATAGTGATTGACTGGGTTTTATACTTTTTGAGCTTGACTCTTGGGATTAATTAGGCTAGTTATTCATAGCTTGGTCAATCTTGTTTAACTTGGTGCTCTTTTCTTTTACGATCTCCTTTTGACTTGTGAAGCATAGACAAGAAAATACCTCTCTTTCTCTTATTGACCATCACCGTTGAGATTATTATTACTTTTGTTGTTCTTTTATTTTTTTTTAAGATGTTTTATCCATGAAGTGATATACATAA
Source organism: Rosa multiflora (assembly GCA_002564525.1). Taxonomy (NCBI): domain Eukaryota; kingdom Viridiplantae; phylum Streptophyta; class Magnoliopsida; order Rosales; family Rosaceae; genus Rosa; species Rosa multiflora. Next base: position 73,502 of record BDJD01000668.1, read on the forward strand.
GAGACATGTTTCATCTATTCGATCACCTCATGTCAAATGCTATGATAAACGACCTTTCGTTTCTCACTATAGTAGCCACCTTCATAATCATTTATCAATGTGAACATAAACTCAGAGTGCCAAGAAAAGGATTTCAAACTTCTGTCTGTCAAATATTTAACTGGCTAGATATAGAAAACCTTAAAAGCAAAATAACCACGAAAGCACTCGTGACTAAGGGCAATGATCCAAAATACCTAAAGATATATACCCACTTCGGCAGACTCGAACATGCATGCAACACTGCATTCCAACAGAAGAAATAAGAAACATAGTTATTAATTGGTTCCCAACCTAGCAAGAGCCCTACGACTAAGACTCGATCAAAAGCAAGTAATATTACAAAAGCTTAAACTTTTAAGGAACGAGCCAATAATGTTAATTAGATTTAATACATAATAACCTTGTTATAAATATCCGTTTGAGCACATAAATGTAGTCAGGAACTCCTACGCGATTTAAATTCCGGTTTGATCTAGCAAGTTGGAATTACACATGAAAGACATAAATTTAGAGTAGAAAATGTGTTTTCAGAGCTCCTGTTATCATTGCTGACACGAGGAAAACTATAAAGGAATGCAGCCACATTGTGATGCCCTATATGCTAAAGCCGAACAGGTTATGGCCAAAACGTCAAAGCACTTTGCACCACTTTATTATATCATGGAGGGTACATTAATTAACAGGTACTTTCTGATCGATCTGCCACATGAAATTCAACCCATTTGAAAGTACCTTTTTACCTTGTAGTTGTAACTGAGAGATATATATATACAACATTACAGAAGTAATTCCTCAAAGTACTGCACCATTAGAGATCAGACTAGTCAATAGAATGTGGTATCCCAATACAACTGCACTCAGAGTTGGACCCATGCAGCTGCAGAAGAGCACAGTTATATGTATAAGCTTTTAAGATCTTCAGTGACCAGATCCATCCAGGTCCTATTCTTTGGGCAAAACTAGGACTGAGAGGCACAATTTTGGCATAGTCGCTCTATTTATTTTGCTCCTTGCACCTCTTCTTTGAGGGATACATAATTCTTTGAATAATTTGACCCCTTAACCTTAAAATCAGATAGCTCTATAATAGTGGCACTCTTTCATAACTTACCGGAAATTAAAGCGAGGACAGTTGTGTATGCTCACATACGGCACCCCCAAGTCTGTCATTGCTAACATATCTACATACATCAACGACAGGTAGTGATGCGTGTTCCCTTAATTACCAAATCATATATGATGACATTTATGTTGCGGTATTATGAACTACACACAAATTAAAACAAAAACTCACTTCAAAGAATAATTCAAATGGATTATCTGATTAATTAACGTATATAATATGCTAGAATGTCCGACAAGAGAAAACTTTCCGAGACTTCAATTCTAAAGCAAACAAGCAACTGAGAGAAACTAGAGCTGTTAAAACATGGTTGAATTGAATGTCAGAGACTGCAGAGTAAACAAATCCTACTGATGGATCCTCAATTCATGATGGTTTCTGAAATTCAGGTACCTAAACCTTCGTGGTCTAAATTTACACACTCCACTCAAACCATCTACATTAATGTTGCTATTTCATGCCGAAGTAGGTTGACTCGGCAAAAGCAGAATCTGATGGCCGCACGCCTTGTTGACAACTATTTTCGTACTCAGAAACCATAGGAGTAGTTGTACTATAAACCAGGGAGCTTATGTCTCCCCAACTAATTTCACTCTCTGCAGAAGTACTAGTAGTCCCTCCAGTGCTACCATTATTCATAGTATCCATTTGATAAAAGCCACCCAAACCATCATACTGTTGATGAGGCTGACTGTTTCCGAAAATCAATTCGCTTAGCTCCGCCTCCAGATCACTCTGATGATCAACCCCATGAAACATGGTCGGACTTGGACTTGGACCCAATTGAGCATAGTTGGAGTTGGCTGCTGGTGAACAAGCAAGCATATGATCAATACCGGAGTTCTGATAGAACTGATGTGATGAGGTAGAGGAAATGTGATCAATAGGCGAATACATAGAATTTGTGGTGTCAGAAAATCTTCCTCCAAGTTTGATCAGCATGTTCTTAATGGATGCCTGGTGGTCATCAAGTACTTGAGCGTCATGGGTTTGATAACTCATCACTGGCAGCACTACAGGAAGCTCTGGTGCCCAGTAAGGGTTTACTTGGTTCACAAAATCATCAGGAGGAAGATGAAAGTTTGTTGTAGTACTTGATCTCTTGATCTCTTGCTTTAGGCTGGCGGCGGCTTTACGATTCTGTGCCTGTTGTTCTTTCCGCTGCTTGCCCAAAAGCTTCTTCTTCAGTCTTGTGTTCCAGTAATTCTTAATATCATTATCAGTTCGCCCGGGTAATTGGGCTGCAATGATAGACCACCTACACACATGCGTACGTACAGAACTTAGAATTATTTGAGTCTTAAAATTTTTTTTAGCAACATAATTTGTAGGCTAGTGAAACAACACAACTAACTAAAGATCTACAACCCTCTGGCCATCAAAATTAGGGAGAGAAGGGAGCAAACTCTCTGGACAAAGGGTTAAAAGGGTAGCCATGAAAATTTTGTATTACCTGCTTCCAATATTGATATAGAGGCTGCAGATGATGTTATCTTCTTCCTCAGAGAACCCACCGTGTTTGATATTGGGCCGGAGATAATTCAACCATCTCAGCCGACAGCTCTTCCCACATCTTTTAAGACCTAAGGATCAGAAGTAATGATGATGATAAGCTAAAATAATAAATTGATTTTGTTGATTAATTAGTGGATTAATAATTTGATCATAGATTGGTACTGACCTATCTTCTGCGGCAAGGCAATCCAGTTGCCACCGGTGCCATGCTTGTCAATGTAAGACTTGAGTTTGGCATCTTCTTCAGGTGACCATGGGCCTTTCTTGACCTTGGTTTTGTCACAGCAAGGAGCTCTCCCCATGGCTTTTTCTGATATGGGTTGCTATGTTGTAATGACTAATGAGGAGGTTCAAGTAAGCTCAGCTACCTCTATATATGTATAAGACCCACTTGATAACGATAACGATAATATTGTTATACTATTATATACTATAATTTGAGAGAGAGAATAGAGATAGTATAATAGCTGGAGAGTGAGAGGACTGGGGACATGGAAACAGTGGAAAGGGTCACAGAATTTCAAAAAGGTGAAGTGGAAAAACGATTAGCCATTTTTTGCAAATATAGAAAAGAATATTATAAGGGAGAAATTGGAAATGCCAGAACAGGAGACCAGGGTTTTATCTCATTGTCCTTCTTAGTCTGGAATCCGTAAAACATATCAGCCATCCCACCTTGACTCTCTCTCCTCTCTTTCTGCGTGTTAGTGGATGATGATGATGGTGAAGACATAAAGTGACGCAAGTACTAGAAGGTTAAAGGGTTGAAGCAAACAAATCAGACATCAGCTGGGGTTGAATTATTCCCGTGATATGTCTATGAAGGTTCCTCATTATCGGTTTAACTGGCTTCAATAATAAGTAAGAACCATTCATCCTTCAGCCATCGTCATAGAGAGACTGCATCATAACACAAGGGCCTAGTCAGGAAATTATTAATTTTCACTTCCCTTTTTATTGCCATCATAGGAGTATGTTCGACTAATTCACCTCAAAACACATTTTCCACCATAAGCAAATAACTCGTTGAGATAGATGGGTTCTCGCGTTTGTAACTTACTCATAGTAGTATGGCATGCGTGTCATAAATGCATATACAATTAGAAAGAAAAAATAGAAACGTGAAATCTCAAATGTAGTTATTAAGTTTGAGTATCACGTAATATATTGGATGTCACATCATTTAGTATTCAAATTTGATAAAAAAAAATTAAAATTTGTTATATTATTGATTTGAGAAAGAATATTAAAGAATTATTTATAGTTCAAACATGTACATTCATGTATCTATGTTCAATTATATGCAAATAGTGCAACAACTACTCTTGGGGTAAGGGAACGCGTCCCACGCGCGAAGAAGAAAAGGTAAACCCAGACTCTGCTCGTTCTCTCCCCGCCGAACGTCACTGACGATCCCGCCGTTGCGTTCCGGCCGGGAGGGGATGTCGTTGATGGTTAGTGGCGGGTACTCAAGGCAGAGACGTGGTCCAAGGGAGAAGGGTGGGTTCTCGACCTCGGGTTGGGCAGATCAATCTTGATCTGTCCCTCTCGGATCGGGAGCGACGATGGTTCTGGGGCTGAGGTAGATTCTTTCTTCCAAGAAATGGGTTATGGTGTCATCGACTAGGCGATTGGGGTTATGGCGGATGCGATCAAATCGCGGCATATGGGATCCCTGTTGGGATCTGTTTCTGTTATGGGTTTGGATCTGGATGCGGGTGTCAACTGGATGTAGACTTTGCTTGCTTTTTGGCAAGGTGGAGGTGCGGTATCAGGATGCGGTGAGGCCGCAGGATGGCGGTGATGGTGCTCGCCGGTGGCGGGAATGGTTTGCGGCATCGTTGGATTACTATTGGGGGAAGTGGGGGTTGGGCTAGGTCTCTGTTTTTGGGCCTTGTTGGTGCTGCATGGTTTTAATTTGTTTTGGTTTTAGTTGTTTTTTCATTAGGGTTTTCTGTTTGGCTTGTTTAGATTTAATAAGTCCCTACTCTTTTGAGCTAGGGTGGGGGTGGGTCTCCTACTCTGTTGAGATAGGATTTGGTCTAGGTGTTATGCCATGTAAATGGTGTCATTCCAGAGGACGATGACGATTTTGTTCAACTCTGGTTTACTTTTGTTGTTGATTTGTTCGTAAGCGATCCTTTACACGTGGTCTAGTACCTTCGGGCATGGTGTTGAAGAGGACGCTGCCTTCTATGCGGTTGATTACGAGGTTTTACTGGAATTTTCGGGTACAGATGTTCAAAGTAGCATTGGAAATAGGCGTCTGGTGGTTAGAGTTTGGGCAATTTGGCCTGATGGTCTCTATAACCGCGGTTTCTTAGGGTATTGGTTCATATCCCCCATTGTAAGTTTTTTTGATTAATGGTTATTTTCTATTCTAAAAAAAAAAAAAAACGTGTACATTCATTTTATTACATCAGCAAAGATGCATGTTAGTTTTGATTTATCTGAATTCTAATTTACTTTTCCCTTCTGCCTCAGCATCCTCATCACTTGACCGAATCTAACATGAGATTAATTAATAATAGTTTCAGAGAAAAACATAGGCCAAATCAATGGAAAATGCTAAGAGAATTACTCAATTAATTTTGTTATAGATTAAAATAAAGATCTAGAAGTCGAAATGAGCTGTCAAGTATATGTGGAATATACTGAGGTTTAATTTTCGTTATGGTAGGTGACCAAATCACAACTAAGAAGAAATCACCATGAAACTACCACACCTTGAGATCAAAGCAGCAAGTACTGTGATGTGATAGTAATTATGATATCGTTGAGGCGATGGCCAGTATTTATGGAGAAGTCTCATAACCAAACTTGGTAACTTGGTAATACTAGACACCTGGCCTTTATTAGATAACTAAACCAGGAGATTCAGAAGCGTTTGATTTAATTAATTAACAGTTCGTACTGGACAAGTTGTGGCTACAACCAATGATACCAATGACAGATGCCATTTTTGGAGCGAAATTATTATCATCAAAGACTTTAAGACAGAAGCTAAAGGTATGCGTTCTGAATTGTTTATATTAGCAGTCAGCCAGTAAAGAAGAGGAATCCCACTTTCACGTCTCAAATCAGACCTTCTTGGTTGTCCTTTCTCGGTCCCTCGGAATTATTGCCTAGCTGAAGGAGTAAATGGATCACGTTGTTATCCTGCCAAAAAAAATGGATCCCGTTGTTAGAATAATTTTCTTAATTAATTTTGGAAGAGCAAGGCGTTAAAAGCAAGCAAAGGGCTATATATATATATATATATATATATATATATATATATACACACGGAGGCGTTCCAAAGAGGACGTCCGCATTTTCGTTAAAGTGCGGACGGCGCTGCTGCAGCTCGGTTCGGGGTGCGACGGAGCGGCGGAGGTTGCCGGAAGGATGCCAGGGGTCGGGCGGAGAGCTCTGCAGTCGGTGGAGTCGCCGGCGACGTAGTTGCAGCGCTGCCCAGAAAACCTGCAGTTGCAGGTCGGGTTGCTGCCCAGAACCTGCAACTCGGACCTCCTCCGACCTCGAACGCTGCCCAGACCCGTCCGCCAAGCCTCCGGCCTCCGTCCGCCAAGCCCAGAGCCGCCGTCGCCGCCTGGAACGCCGCTGCTGCGTCGCCGTCCTCACTTTAGCAAAGTGCAGACGTCCGCTTCAGAACCGGCCTGTATATATATATATATATATACACACACACACACACACACAGGCAGGTTCTAGAGTGGACGTCCGCACTTTAGCAAAAGTGCGGACGGTGCTGTTGCAACATCTTTCAGGCGGCGAAGAGGCCACAGGGCTTGCCGGACAGAGGCCGGAGGTATCCCAGATAGCTTCTGGGCAGCGATCGAGGTCCGAGGAGATCAAGGTTACAGGTTTCTGGGCAGCGACCTCACCTGCAACTGCAGGTTCTGGGCAGCACTGCAATGACGTCACCGGCAACTCCACTAGACTGCAGACCGGTCCGTCCGGCAAGCCCCGCCGCCTGAAAGCTGCTGCAGCAGCGCAGTCCGCACTTTAGCGAAAGTGCAGATGTCCTCTTCAAAACGCCCTACTATATATATATATATATATGTATGTGTGTGTGTGTGTGCGTGTGTGTGTAAATTTAGTTCAATGTAGAGATAGAATAGTTCGATATATAAGTAGTGTCTAAATTATACCAACATATAAAGTCAGTCTATCTCTGAATAAACTAACATATTTGATATTAACCCCTTATTTGATGAGCTTCTTATTCAATAGTTTGACTAATAGCAAAAAAAAAAAAAAAAAAAAAAACCTAGGAGAGCTTTTTTCTCTCAACCCTAGTTGTAGTCTCCAAGACTACACCCTAACTTTTTCGCTTCTTCTCTTCGATCCTATCATCCTATGGTTTCCCTTGAAGCTGTGACCGCGAGTTTTGTTGCATCTCTTGCGATAGCAGATGGTGATGGTGCTCTTGATCTTAGCAAAATTGGGGGTGGCCCTTTTCATCGTTCTTCCTAAGCTTTGCTCCTCGTGAAATCTCTGATACGTCGACTTGATGACCCATCTACTTTCAACCTTCGCACTTGGGTAGTCGACAAGGGTTTTAAGGTTCAAAAGAAGTTGAGTGTGGCTCCTTTGCGTCTGACTTACCCTACTGCTGATGTTGTTCATGAGGGTAGCCCTATAGATAAGGGCAACAAGAAGCTCTAAGCTTCCTGTTTTTTGGTACCTAGCATGTGACGCTTCAAGTCTGTTGCTATTTAAGTTTAGTTTCTCTAATTGTACACTAATTGAGGTCTTTAGGCGATTAGGGTTACTCTAACAAAGATTTAGGTAGTGTTGGATTTGTCCTCATATGACTAGGTCTTTTATTGTGCTCACTTTGTTCACAATGAGGGTTACCTGTCATGTGCTTGGTAGCTTAGACCATCTAGATTTTCATTTGGTGTAAGACAAGATATGATGTACGTATCTTTTGATAATTGATAAGTTAATGAAATTATCTCTTTCTCAAAAAAAAAAAAAAAAAAACTAACATATTTGATGTATCAGAGAACCATAAAATTAGAATATTCTCTAACATTACATAGGAAAACGTCATTAGACCAATAATTGATTTTGCAGTTGGACAGCCGGTCATAGCGGTGCGTGTGGCAAGGTGACAAGATGGATTCACTGCTCTGAAGTGACTCACCAGTCGACAAAGAAGGCCGATACCACTCACGGTGGATTTGGAAGGCCAATACCCCCGGTTTAGTTTCTGAAGAGGAATAACAAAGGAAAAGTGGACACCAAAAGAGAAAATACTAGCTGACTTGACTAGGTATGAATGGATAAGAAGTCAATGGTGTGCTTCTACAAAATGTTTGTTGAATTTTACGAAGTTTCGACGTCTTTTGATTTTTTTAGTTGTGTTTTATTGTCGTATGCATATTTTCATGGCCTCGCTCTCACCAAGTCTATAAAGGATTGTAACCCAAAATAAAAAGTCTGTAAAGGTTTATTAGAAAAAAGAAGATGATAAAGTTTCTACGAAAAATATAGTAAATAAGGTGTGTGTGAAGGAAGTAGACAACTTTCTATTGTCAAGAAGGAAATGGTCTTCTCTTCCTGATCGATAGGCCAATTAATAGGTCCCTCGTGCTTTTTGAAACTTCTCCTCTAATTCGTACGAGTGCGCACTAGTTTGAAAGAGTATCTTAGACTGCATTTAAAGCCTTACAGCTCAAGGCCACTTTCTTCTCCAGGCATTTTCTAACTCGCATCCTATTGATTACGTTGACAGTACTAATGGGAAAACTCAACTGTTCTTCATGTGAGCTAATTAACATTTTTTAATTTAGTGTAAACTTAGTGATATATTCTGCTTGCAAGAGTTATAACTCTGTTTACAGCAAGATAATGAAAGGGTTACCGGCCACGATATGCCATGAACCCTAATTACTGTTTCTTGATACCATTTTTCCGTCAAGCTAGCCCGTTGAAAATCTCATTTTCTTTCGCTACATGGAATCGTATGGCGCTTACATATTGCAACGCAACGATTGCATAAGGTGTCACATGACAGTACATAGTTACATACGCAGGCACGGAAGACCTAGAAAACGTATTTTTGGACAGACTTCAAGAAATTATGGAACAGAAATGAGGGATTAATTGAAGTATATATTATTGCTTTGAAATTTTTGTCTGGTACGGTAGAGAAACTCTAAGTAGTGTAGTATTGAAGATTCTACCCAAAATTTTGCTTCTGTCGAAATTGATGGGAAATTTCCTACCTGAAAATTGCAGTAAGAACAAGATTGATATCACAAGGTTCTATCCTATTTGCCCTCGTCTACTTTGGTTCTAGATATATTCCTCCATTCTTTCTTTTTTTTTGTCTCTGTTTAGTCAACTGAAATGTAATTGCAGTCCAGATGGTCCAGACCCAGACGCCATGCATGCATTTACTTCAGTATGCCCGATTCTAAAGACTTTGATTTATCGTATTAAAAAAAAAGAGACTTTGATTTGTTTATTTGTAAATCCATATACCTGGAAATCTAGAAAGACGACGACAAGTGTCTTCGAAGAAATCAAATAATGATGTTGAGACTTGAGATCTACGAACATCTAGAAACATATTTGGATGATCAATCATCTGGATCGAACGCACTCTTTGATTAAATTAACCCAGCAAATGAAAGACATGGAAGTATTTTTCAACAAGTAAAGTTTAGATGTTTTACTTTTACTTTCTTTTTAAATAAAATATAAAGAATTCTTTATATTTTTTTCACTCTATTAAAATGATACTATAGTTCTATATTTTGATATGAAAAAAATAATAACAGTTTTCGCTTTTTAGCGTAATACTAGTTGAATCTCTTTTATATAGCATCTATGAATCATAAATCATTTTATGTGGTAACTAACATATATGATATTTTTAAACCACAAGATAGCTGGGGGGACATATAGCCTAAACCCCAAATCATAAACAGCATTAAGAGAATCACCCGAGATAATAACAGGTGTCTCAACTAAAGATATGTATTCTAAAAAGCACCAATTAGCGAAGAGTGCACAGTTTTCGCTTTTTAGCGTAATACTAGTTGAATCTCTTTTATATAGCATCTATGAATCATAAATCATTTTATGTGGTAACTAACATATATGATATTTTTAAACCACAAGATAGCTATAAATTTTCTATAAAAAATCCATGCTTGAACATTGTGGCATTATATTAGCATTTCAATCATTTTCCTTCACCAAGTACATGTCACTGCAAGTCTAATAATTTTCCACCGACTTATTATTAAATAAAAAATTATCGGAGAATCAAGATTAAAGCTGTAAATTAATTCGATACTGCTCCAACTTGTATTGAGTTACTCATTTTTAGATCATTCTTATTCGACCAGTCGTAACAAAAATGAGCGAATCTTAAGCTAACTTAAAATGCTCGGCTCATAGCCTCATAAAGCTTGAGAGGCCTCATGAGCAACTATTACATCACTGACCAAGTCTGAGTGAGACAGATGTCGACATATAAGCTAATGTGACCAAAGGTACTGGAAAGCATTGCCATAATTGACCGTACGTAACAAAATCTTTCTAAGAAGAAGGCAATCGAACCTTTTTCTCTATAATGAGAGCTCAACTGTTCTCCCTAGTTTTGCTTTGCTTTCCATTAAAAAAAAGCAAGTCAGCAACGCGTTTCTCCTCGTTCATGGTGCTTTTTAAAGTTTCAGAAAGCTCTTGGATTGAAAAAGAAGGAGAGGATGATGCAGAAGGCCATTGAAACATAGAGAAGACAAAGATATGGATATAAAATTGAATCAGAAATTCATATTTTAACGTATGCTTTTTCAAGATTAGTGTTAATGGCGCCGCTTTCATATTAGCTTTGCCTGGATTTTCTGGTGATTGTGTTTCCGGGGGCAAAATCTTCCATTGAATAAAAACGAGATTTGAGCTGTTGCCCAAAAAGAATGCAACTCAGAGTCCTACGGAAACGACAAAGTAGCCGATGCAATGACGCACACATATCTTGTCCTGCAGAAACTTACTGTTATGCATGCTTCTGCTGGAGATTTAAAATTATCACAATCTCATGCATGAATTCGAAATCGATTGTTTTAACTTTTTGTGTGTTTATGGATTAGATTGACATGCACATTGCGAGAGTGAGACTATGTTGTTATGTGTTTATACGAAAAGATTCATATGCATGTTGTGAGAGTGAGATTATATATAATCGGAGCATGAGAGATGCCAATATCATGTCTCACGAATTTCATCAAAATGAGTAAATTGTAGAGGTTAAAGTTTTGGGCAACTAGTGATAAGAAAGATGAGATATTGGAAAAGTGCTACTAGTGTTCATATTCCCCAAAAAAAATGTCAAAACCTTTGGGGATGAGAATCATAATGGTATAGGTTGTATTGAAAACTTAAAAAGGTTTAAATCCCTAGAGAAATTGGTGAAAACTAAAAGAAGAGTGCTACTATTAGAGCTCTTATTTTAGGGTACTAAAATAAGATTGGTAATTTTTGGAGATGTATGAATAATGGGGAAAATAGGGTGGATAAAGTAAGATTAGGTGACCCTTTGAATAGTCCAAGAAACATGTGGTAACAAAGAGAAAAATAATATTGGATGAAAAATAAGGCCTCCTTTAAAAATTTCATGAATAAATGAATATAAACAGGTACTGAAGTGACTGCCCCACTTACTCATTTATAAACACAGTATTCATTTATGAGAAAGACTACCGTACCACACCCGCACCACGTGATAGTGCAGCGACTCAATCAGTGTCTAAACAAGGAGATATTTTGAGTATTTCACATTAAAAATCAAGGGTAGTTTCAAAAAAGAAGGAAAAATTTCTTTCTTTTGATTCAAGGGTCACACCGCCACATGATGCGACAGCCCCTATGCAAGAATTATAATAAACACATAGTGAAGTTAACACCACACATAGAAACGCCAACTCAATAATTTTAGAGGTGATGAAGATTAAAACTTACAATATGTTTAGAGACATCAAAAACCATAGTTATATCCATAAACACGATATATACCACTTCTCAAACATTCAGCAAACTTCCCTTAAATGGTCTATTCTTATGAAATTCTTTTTAGCAGCTAGTCAAATCACATTAACATACGATACAACCACCAGCACTAGTTTTAGTGGCGTGGGCATACCTACACCCTTTACCGCTAGGCGTATGCACGTATGTGGAATCTAAATCCAACTTTGAAAGATCACAAGGAACTTGGATAGTACATGAATAACTTGAACAAAAAGTTATACTAATTCAAGAACTATCTACTACCACAGAATAAGAATACAACTTACGAAAACAATTTAATACTACCGTGAAGTAAAACAGATAGTGGATTGCAACCCCTGTAGGTGCAAACTAGAAATATCACTTCAGTATGCTTTTGCTGGGTTTAGCTCGACAGTCCAATCCATCTTGTCCTCTATAAGACCCATCTGTAATCTGGTAAGTACAGAATAGAGCTTCTGTGACACAGCACCAAAGCCACTCTCTCCATACGACACCCTGTGAGTATAAGACCAGAAAAAAGGATGCAAATAAGATTGTTTTCTCACGACAATTTAAACATTTGAGCATACTGGCTTTTCACTTCAGTATGCTTTTGCTTGCTTTAGCTCAACAGTCCACTCCATCTAATCCTTCTATAAAACTTTTGTTTCCATTTGAGGAAATTTCCGTTGTGTTGATGCACATAGAAAAACTCGCTTTCACAGATTCACTAATAGACATAAAACTTTACCTTTTATCCTGATAAGTAATGCTGCCCACAGGTGACACGACCACAGCTGTTCCCGTACAAAAGACTTCATCAGCTTCAAGTAATTCATCTACATCCACAGCGCGCTCCTCAACCTGCATATCATTAAGTTGCATTCAATAAATCTAGTCACTCAAACACATATTTAAGCTTTTGTAAAGAAAAGGTGGTACTATATGTTGCATAAAAAAGGACTAATGCAACTATCTTTTGGCAAATCAAGCGACTAAAAAGAATAAGGGCAAGCTGAATAACAAAAGAACAATTAAGCTCATACAACCCACCCATCCTACCACACCCAACAGAATCAAATACAAGTACCTGGAATCCTTGGTTACGAGCAACATCAATAATACTCTTTCGAGTAATGCCTGGTAAGATTGTGCCTTTTATTGCTGGGGTAGAGATAACATCACCCTGCGAACAAATAAAAACGGAAATAAATTAGCTATGATCACCTTAAACGATAACACAGTGCAATACAACATGCTTAATAGAAAGTGCCTTAGGACATACTTAGGGCGATTGTTGTTGTAAAATACATGAAATTACTTAAGAGGAATGTATCAGATATCAGGTCATAAAAGACAGAGACGCCCACAAGTTAAGAGAAAATCATAAAATCAAATTAGCAATAATGATTTTGAAAGCACTAGGCAGCATTTTAATTCAAGAAACAGTGCGGCTTCCAGACTGCTGTTCAAATATTGGAGTAAAATTTCACTGAAATTTATCTGGAAATAAAAAGACAGAAGTCCCTTTGTTCAAATTTAAAAGACAAGTTAATGATGGTAATAGTTTTGAAGTGGATTTCAGTGGTCAAGGTTATCCGAATTTTCAAGAAAGTAAAAATTGATAAATGTTATTTCAGCAGCAACTATGACTTCATGTTAGTACATAACATTGGCCAGTTACCATGAGTACAAATGACAATAACAGATGTAGGAAAAAGGGTATAGGTCATATAACACTGTGCTAGTGGTAAGGTGCTTAAAACAAATATTTGTGTACACTGTACTGTACAATGTCGCATGACAATCAGATCATAGTAAGCGTAGGTGGATGATTTGTAAAGCATGTCATTCTATGACCTCAGGATAATAACACATTGAGAGAGAGTGGATCTTCGGATCCTCAAGATAATCCAGACAATAAGTGATGACAATATGGAGAAAAAATTGATAATGCGATCACACAATCTTGTTGATAAGCAGTTAATATCAAAATTTTCATCACCCACCCCAACACCAATGAGTCAGTGTATTGAATATCAACAATAACAATAATTATCAAACACACATTGAAATGCATTACATTACCTTCACAACAAATATGTTGCATGAGGAAACCTCCTCTAGATATTTTTTGTGAACACAGTCAAGGTACAGAACATCAGAGTAGCCTTTTGCTTTTGCAGCTGACTGTGCCTTCAGAACCTACAAATAGATTTAACCGAATAATATCAACTTATCAGCAGCATCATACTATAAACAGAGTTTAATAAAGTAGAACAATAGAACACCAAGAAGTTTTAATTTGATTTTAGAAAGATAGTTTCTTATAAGAAAAGAGCATAGAAAACTAGTTGGAACGAGGCTTTGTTCAGTCACTGACTTTGCACGAGTTATATTCATACTAAAGAAATAAATAATTCATTTTAAGAAGCCCATCAATGGCGAGCCACCTATTTAATGATACTATCAAATCATGTGTGAGATTATATCTATAAAACAAAATAAAGGTTTTCTGCCTCTAGTGGTTGGTACAGATTACAACCATATGCAGCAGGAGCATTAAATAAATAAAAACTTACAGTTCCACAACCTCAAATTGAGAAACTATACCCGGACCATAATTGGCAGACAAACAATTTGCAGGAAAGAATTTGGCAAAGATTGAGGCAAATAAGAATAAAACAAGGACAAAAACAATAGCTTACTGCGGCATAATTCCCTATAGTTTTAACACCTCCAGTACCACCAGGAGTTGCACGATGCAATTCATGCTCAACAATCAAGTTTATAGGTGCAACACCTTCCTGCCACCAGATGTATAGATATAAGACACAATGACCATAAGAAAGAATGGCACCTAAACTATTTATAAATTAGAAATCAAAAAGATCAGAATGGGGTACACCAAATCGAAGTGACAATTATTTAATAAAACATATGGGAGTTAATAAGAATATTTAAATTAATAATGACATAAAACCCCCTTTTAAACATTTTATTTGTTGCCAGACATCCAGGCACCAAAAAATACTATCAAATTTCAAACTTAGTATTCATCACTATGACTCATTAACAAATTTACAAACATCCACATGGAATGAAATCCATCCATCGTACAGTTAAAATAGGCAATATTGATTGAATTAATTGATTCCAGCATGGCTCAATATAAAATGAAGCATGGGTCAGTGAATTGCTTAAAATAAAAAAAGACATCAAATTTAAAGTTAATTCCGAAGTCAAAATCTAGCAACAACTAATGTTAGAAAGCCAAAGAAATGAAGAAATGAAAAAGCATAAAGATTAGGGTTTAGACTGAAAAGAAAATGAAAAAACAAATACAACAGAATTCCCAAACAAAGGGCGGTGGTAGTATTTGAAAAAGAAATTCAAACCGAGTAGACTTCTAGCAAATTAGCAATATGCAAATGCAATAACAAACCTTAAAATAGTTTCCAACTGGCGAAACATAGATCAGAAATGTGTATTCAGGGGCAGGCGCGAGACCAAGAACGGCACCACTTCCCATTAGCAATGGCCTGATATATAGAGAACCTTTGCCTGGAGGGGGAACCTGAAATGAGATATTGGTAGCTTATTAGTAATATTATGGATAGCAATATTCACAAAGAATTTACCTCACAACAGCATCATGGTTGTACGTCATACCCAACGTTTATTTGCTAACACAGTGGCCTTCACAGCTTCCACAAATTGATCAACAGTCGGTGAGGGCATGCACATCCGCTCAGCACCCACCCTCATCCGCGATGCATTTTCCTCAGGACGAAACAAGAGTATATTACCATCTTGTTTCCTGTAGGCTTTCATACCTTCAAACAAACCCTACATAGTTGAACAAGAGCAAGAGTAAAGTGGGATTAGTCTCTTCAATGTTCAAGTGAAGTGGGATTACTTGGTTCCAATATGTTGTTGACTTGTTTCCAAACTTTTTTTTTTCCGGTTTAACTTCATTTCTCATGGTTTGGGATCTATTTCCAGAACAAAAGATATCTCTACCTAATGTGAAACTCGACATTAGAACTGGTGCAGAAATGTGAGACCTGGTGAATCATGAGTTCATGAATCCACTCTACAACAGGCTGGATGAACTTTCCAAAAACACATCATTCAAAAGCTCATCAAGTAGTCTAGCACTATATAAAGAAGGTGAAAAATAACAAACAGGGAAAAATAGGCCCAGGAACAGATGGAATCCCACTGAGTTTCTTCCATATGGGAATCAAAGAGAATAAACAGAACAGAGAATATACTCATATATGCTTCCTCAATCTAACAAACACAACCCGAAACTTTTCTTTCACAGGGAAAGTAGAACTCAGATAACATTAGACACATGCATGAACTAGATATTCCATGAGAATATAAACCCTACCACTCACATAAAGTTTGCATTTCAGATATTCCAAAAACAGAATCCGAAAAGATATCATAACTTTCATAGACAACAAAATGGAATAACGGCATAAAGATTTAAACATCCAACCTGGCCATAATTCAAGACTCCAGCTGAAGGGTTCAACTCAATGTTCCCAAAACGCTGCAATTCACCATCTGAAAAGCTTCCGCCTTGAGCACATTTCATGACATACATATAATCGGTAGGAACGAACCCAAAGCCAAGATTCTCCCATTCTATGTCAGCTAATTCACTTGTTTCAGTGCTGTGTCCAACAAAACCAATCACATACACCAAAAATTCCAACACCAATCAAACCAACAATACAGAACAAATAACAACACTAAGAACAATAAGTCAACTGCTTGAGAAAAAAAAACCAACCGAACGGAAAGTGACCTCAAAGTAGAATAAACTAATGTTTGATGAAACAGAGAAATAAAAGAACAAAAGAAACCATCTTTACATGAATTTAAAAGCAGCCCATCAAGAAAAGAAGAGGGGTTTACCGGAGAGTATCAGACAATGTGGCACTTCGGCGAATAGGGGAGGGAGGAACCGCTTGGTAACAAGCCAAAGGGAGCTGCTTTTGGAGCTGCAACAAAACAGTGGTGCCCAAAAACCAACATCAACAGTCAGAAAATAATATCAATTAAAAATCCAATCTTTTGTAATGGGCAGAGAGAAAAGCATGTACCTTGAGAGAGGGAGAATGAGAGGAATGGTGGGTGGAGAAGGGGCGGAGGAAAGTGGAGGAAGAAGAAGGATTGCGGGAGGGGCAAAGAAGGTAATTTGGCTGAAGACCCGCAAGGACGGCGCTGCTGCTCTCCATCTCAATCCGAAACCCAAACTCAACTCTTAAGACCCTGTACGCAAGGACGGCGCTGCTCTGGTGGCTGCGTATACCAGAGAGAGAGAGAGAGAGAGAGAGAGAGAGTTGGGCTGAGTCAGCACGAGAGTTTTTTCTTCTTCTTCTTTTTCGACAGAGGAGGGTTATTAGTTTGTGCTGATGGAACTTTTTATTTTAATTTTATTTTTTATAATCATTGTCGTCGTGTCCAACTAGAACTGAAAATAAAGAAAATTAGATAAAAAAATATGAGTATGAGTCACTTATACGAGTGAATTTTGAATCTTTGATCATGTCACTTGTGTTACGTCTATATAAATATGATGGTAGCACTCTTGTATGTGATTTTGTCCTATTTTCTTGTCTTATGGTCGCTTACGATAGGTCCAATTTGAAAATTGGACGAGTCGTTTTTGTTTACCTAGTCTACTATTCTCCAAGTCCTTATTTCTACTTTGAAAAGTTATATTTTCATTATATAATTTTCAAAGCACGTTATGTTGGAATTTAGTTAAAATATTTCAAAATACCTGCTATTTTTGAAACCTCCTTTGAATCGTTATTTGCATATATTAATAGCCATTAATTCTTTTTATGTCATTAACTCTCTTTGATTGTGATTGAAATAAAGATTTCATCAATTTTATTCATATACCATTGATTTGGTCAAATTAACTCTGCAATTTATGGATTCATTCCTTATTTGATACCTTCCGTTTTGATAGAATTTAGTTAAAATATTTCAAAATACCTGCTATTTTTGAAACCTCATTTGAATCGTTATTTGCATATAGTAATAGCCATTAATTCTTTTTATGTCATTAACTCTCTTTGATTGTGATTGAAATAAAGATTTCATCAGTTTTATTCATATACCATTGATTTGGTCAAATTAACTCTGCAATTTATGGATTCATTCCTTATTTGATACCTTCCGTTTTGATTCTTGCTAATCAATGTCATTATATTCATTTCTGTTACATAAGTTACAAAGCATAATTGCTATTAGCAAATTATTATTGCATTAATCATTCTTGTCGTATATAATCTCTAGTTTTCCAAATCAAAAACATACAACAAGAAATTCAATCTCTTTTGTTTCCTTTCTGAGCTCAAAGTATTCATGTGTTTCCTTTAATTTATCTATTCTACCAAAAGAAAGTTTCAAGGTGTTCGATACGATCCGAGTATTGTGAGTGTACACCTATCAGGATCGAAGTTGTTGTACCCTGGAGGGTAGGGCGCCACAAACCTGCTACACCGAGACATTGTCTCTGAGGGGCGAAATATACTCTTAAGGGCAGTGTTTACATGCCTCAACCTTAAACTCTTTTTGAAGTGTAATCATTTGGTGGCGGCTCGCAAATCTAAAAGATAAGTGTTTCTATTCTATTTTCAGCTTATTATGGCATTAATGTGATTATATTTATTTACTAATAAAATATTATATTTGTGGAATTTTGTAGGAAACGAAATCTGGAGACGGAAGTAGCATCCATCGACCAAATTTTCCAACAATCTTAAGAGTAGATTTCCGTTGGTGGATGTTTCCTTGTGGAATCCTTAGACATGAAGATAAGTCATTTCTCTTCACCACTTTATTGGTTTATATTTTCAACGTGCTTATTATGGTTTTGAAGAGTTTCAAAAGTAGTATTGATTTTTGATGAAATTATTCTATGCATCGACGGTGCAAGTGACCCAACCCTTATAAAATAATCTCAACCCTTGATATTTATTATCAACTTTATTTTTAATAAACAAAAAGTGTATTTAATGCAATCTAACCATTTATTTGTGTTGGTGCAAGTGCACGGCGGTGCTCTGAATACTCCTAAAACAATTACTCTTTGTTTATTGCTGCATTATATTGGAAAATTATGTCCTAAACTTCTACCATGACAATTATTCTTTGCATTTAATTTGCATGGTTGTCAATTTTGTTTGCTAATGATTTTTCAATTGGCATTTAAATGTTGATTCTATAATGTGCATTTTTGGGTTAGTAATGCATGGTGTAATGATAATTTAAGTCGTGTACAACTATTAATTTTAGTTTAATTTGCACTCACTTCATTGTTCAATGCATTATGTAACTTAAAAACTAACCGTTTTGCACATTTACTTTTCTATATCAATAGCTATATATAATATCGTTTTTCTATTTTCGTACCATTTATTGTGCATCATTAATTGCTATTAACCTTATGGTTTAGCCTATTTTCTATGCATTAAAATATTCTTTACCATTATAACTTGAAAAGTTATTTCTATGCATTAAAATATTTTTTATTGTTATAACTCGAAAAGTTATTCTTTGGTGTTGCCTTCGGATTATTGTTTCTTCAGAAATAATAAAGTTGTTGCCTCTCAATATTTCTGTTGCCTCTTGATTAAGATGATGCCTCGGTTGCCTAAAAAAAAAAAGTGTTATCATGAATAATGCATTGAGAAATTATTTTGCCAATTTTACATTAATGGTTGCCTATGGCAATTTGCTGCCTCGGAATATTAATGTCCCTACAGTTGATGTCCTCGAAAAAGGTTTTGGGTTGCCTTTCGAATTTTCGTTGCCTTTCGGTCAATGTTGCTTCAAAACAAATAAATATATGCGGTTTTGTTAAAGTAAAAATGGATTGGAATTGGTCTACTCATTTCATTTCATAACCCCTTTATATAGGGAGAGAATTACAATGGAAAAAACAATTACAATGATGACATTAACTACTGATTGGTTCGTAATCCATGCTGATTGATGTTAATCGGTAATTGCTTGATTCCCTCTCCGTCAATCACTTTGACGAAGGCACACAATATATTTTTCCTTTAAC
>BDJD01000668.1:101996-132219 GCA_002564525.1 Rosa multiflora
CCTAGAAATTTTGGTTCATAGAAAATTTTATTTTCACCAAGGTTTCGTGGATCACGACTAATTTGTCCTATGGCTCGTTCATAGTCCAAAAGACACCAGTTCTGATGCATTGATTCTCACTTTCTTTTGGTATTCCTTATCTTTCACTTTCTTTGAAATTTTGGTATTTTGAAATAGTGGGGGATTGTTGGAATTTAGTTAAAATATTTCAAAATACCTGCTATTTTTGAAACCTCCTTTGAATCGTTATTTGCAGATAGTAATAGCCATTAATTCTTTTTATGTCATTAACTCTCTTTGATTGTGATTGAAATAAAGATTTCATCAGTTTTATTCATATACCATTGATTTGGTCAAATTAACTCTGCAATTTATGGATTCATTCCTTATTTGATACCTTCCGTTTTGATTCTTCCTAATCAATGTCATTATATTCATTTCTGTTACATAAGTTACAAAGCATAATTGCTATTAGCAAATTATTATTGCATTAATCATTCTTGTCGTATATAATCTCTAGTTTTCCAAATCAAAAACATACAACAAGAAATTCAATCTCTTTTGTTTCCTTTCTGAGCTCAAAGTATTCATGTGTTTCCTTTAATTTATCTATTCTACCAAAAGAAAGTTTCAAGGTGTTCGATACGATCCGAGTATTGTGAGTGTACACCTATCAGGATCGAAGTTGTTGTACCCTGGAGGGTAGGGCGCCACAAACCTGCTATACCGAGACATTGTCTCTGAGGGGCGAAATATACTCTTAAGGGCAGTGTTTACATGCCTCAACCTTAAACTCTTTTTGAAGTGTAATCATTTGGTGGTGGCTCCCAAATCTAAAAGATAAGTGTTGCTATTCTATTTTCAGCTTATTATGGCATTAATGTGATTATATTTATTTACTAATAAAATATTATATTTGTGGAATTTTGTAGGAAACGAAATCTGGTGACGGAAGTAGCATCCATCGACCAATTTTCCAACACGTTATATATGAAGAGTTAGACCTATTTGCGCCAGTTGTACACAATTTCTCACTCCAATATATCAGGAGAGAAAACTAGGTTTGGAGAAAATACAGAAAAGTTTGCCGCCTGTCCGGCAGCGCCTCCACATCGACCATGGCTTCATGCCTCATCGACGAGTGTTGGGTGTTGCCGGACAGGTTCTCAGGGTCTCAGGGATCCTACCTTTGTCTTCGTTTCATCGCTCTAGGGCACATATAAATCTTCACTCCTCTCAGGCGGTGGTGCAGGCGTGGATGGTGCTTGATAGGCGTTTGGTGGAGGCGCAGGTATGGAGCAGATGGCAAGAGGCTAGATCATGGCGACGACATGCCATGGATCATATGGCGCTGGTTTCTTCTCTAGTTTGGGTCGCTAGGCGAAGCCTGCACCGGTGGTTTCAAGCTTTCAAGTTGACAAACTCAGTCGATCGGAGTTGTTGAATTCTGAGGTGGCGGAGCACAAGGATTTTCTTACTGTTTCTCTATTGTTTGGGTTGGTGGGATTCTGGAATTTGGTTGAATCTGGCTGACAATAGTCAGGAGATTTGCTGTGACCTGCTACTGGGTTTGGGTATCTTCAGCGCGGTAAGCTTGAAGGAATAGGTTTGCGGTGGTGGTTTGCAGGTGGGGCACCTGGGAAGAGGAAAACGGTGTGCGGTTGCTTCCTTTTGTTTTTGTTTAGAAGCTTGTTTTTTGTTAGGTCTTTCAGTAGTTTTTTTTGTCATTAGAATGTCCCTATTTTTTTGAGCTAGGGTTGGGTCAAATTGAGGTGTCATGGATGTGGTGTCTTTCCTGTGACAAATTGGTTTACTTTCGGTTTTATCTTATAGTCAATGTGCTGACGCGCGATCCTTGCACATGGTCTAGTATATTTGGGACGCGGTGTGGAAGAGGGCGTTGGTTTTTCTGGCTGTTGTTTATAAGGTGGTATCAAGATTCTCGGGATTCTCTGTAGCCCGAGAGGTTTGGCGATATAGGTGGTTAGAGGTTGGGCCCTTTCGGCTCATATAGGTCATTCCTAATGACGAACTCGTAACTGGGTTTAGGTCTCGCAGAGTGGGGAATTCATGTCCACCATCGATCATTCTCATGTTATGTAATCTTGATTATTTTCAATAAAGGTCTCTTATTCTAAAAAAAAAAAAAGTTAACCTATTTAGAACCACTCTTTAATATAACTTCTTAAAGAGCACTATGTATCCTTATATGGAGGAGTTTTTTTTTTTTTTCTTTTCTCTTTCTCTTGGTATCCTTATATGTCTTTTTATATGAGTTGACAAAGTCCAATAACTATTGAAAAATGATGGAGGTCTATATAGCAAATTTGGAGGTCCAACTAGAACCACCTTTTAAAATATCACAAGAGAAATATTATCAAAATCAACTTCCGTAAACCCAAACCAGGCTAGTGTAGATACCTCTACTAGCAAGCTAGTTTGCTATCTCACCAAGCATAAGTAACACCCTCTTAGTGGGCCCACAAGCCATGGTGGGACCCGACCACGATATACATCTCGTACCTCGACACTCAAGCTACGCCACAATGGTCGGATGCGGCAAATACATCGCTGGGAAGCAACCTTCCAGGCCTTGCCAAGTTACCTTCACAAACATGCTTTCTAAGACTAGAATAGTGGTTTTGCATCCCACATCTAAGAAAATGTAAGTGAGAGGGGTTCCCTTACCTATAAAAGGGACCCCTCCTCCCACTTAAACATCACTCTATTACAACTCATGTAATCCTCTTGGGCTGCAAGGCCCAAAACACATAGTTAAACATTTAAGTGGACGTAGTCTCCCACCTTAGCGGGAGACGAACCACTATACTTCTTGTGTCCTCTCTCTCTCTCTCTCTCTCTCTCTCTCTCTCTCTCTCTAAAGCTAACTAGAGCCTTCGATTCTCATGTTAACGAGATTTACTTTTGATTATCTTCCAAGATAACAATTGACGTTACATATGAAGTGAAGTAATTAAGCCAAACTGGAAACAAAAAGAATAGGCAATAGAAATTGTTTTCCGATCATTATTTTCTCGATTCTTCTTCTTTATATTTCTTGTCCTTTCTTCCATTTTGTAATCTTTAACATTCTACTTAATCAAAGTTGCCCAAGAATCCATAGGTATGGCTGCAAGAGAATGAGGGAGAAGAGAAGGTGCAGATTTTATTTAATTTTATTTATTTATTTTTCATCTTGTTCATTGTTTTAGAAGGGCAAAGTTGGATTTAAAAACTTCAAAAAATTGTTGGAGGTCCAAATAACATTTTAGGAGGTATGAATAGAACTTCCCACAAAAAAATTATATAAAAAACATATACCATTTGGTATGGCACATGCCATATCATCACCTTAATTCTAATAATTTCCAGCATATCTTTCTATTAAATTCTTTTTTATTTAAAATAAAAATCAACTATTAAAAAAAAAATTTGATTTTCTGCAAACACAATGAGAATCTGAGATCAAGGCACTCTGCCTATAGGGTTTTCATTGGAAGCCTTAATTGATAGTATCTTGACAGGGAGATCATCATATTCAATTTCACCTCACTCGTTTGCCTCATGCCACTGTTTGCAAATCATGGCATGCTTTGAGACAACTCCAATATCCCACCAAAGAAATTTAGCCAGTGGTGCAATTTTTGTGTTTGTTTTGTTTGTATATTTAGAAGTTTGAGAATTAAGCGAGTCTTTTGATCAATCTTTTTAGTTTCGTTCTAATTAATCCCATATTCATCATCTCTTCCGAGTGGCACTATGCTAGTTATGTGCAAGATACAACTGTGAATCAGGTTGTATAATTAACTTTCATGACTTAAACCTTTGCTTTTATTGTGTTAAGGGCATCATGGTTTTGTTGCAAATCTTAGAAATGGTTGAGTTCAATCTCGAGGCTGTGATGATGATATCAAATCGATTACTGAAGCATGCCGCGTGATCATGATTTTGTTGCTTGCTACTCTTCTTCTTTTTGTTTCTTTACGCCTCTCTCTTCCTCTCTTTCTCTCTATATCTATATTTGTTTTTTTTTTTCTAGAGCAACTGCAACTAAGCTATTCAAATGATTTATAGAAAAGGGATGCATTAGTAGCGACATTACCAATGAAGTTGTTTGGTATTGTTGTAAATCTTGTCTATGTTAGGTTGTTAGCCCAATATTGGGGAACTGCAAGCATGATCGGGGATAAGGAAGTTATTTTGTTTTGTTTTTTATTTTTATTTTTTTTAATTTTTTTTTACCGGTTTACTTGAAAATAAAATAATTAGATATGTTGGAAACTATTCAATTGAAGGTAATCGATGATTGACAAATGCCACATCACTTGGTATTAGATTTTTGTATAACTTATTGGTGTATGTAGCACTACTCTAAAAAAAAAAAAAAAAGATTTTGGTGCAAACTCATGTGCCGAAAATTGATTTTTAGAGTAGAAATTTTCTAGTTGATGGCATGCCATTTACTTTTTTAAATCTTCTATTCCAACCGCTGTTGTTGTATCACCTTTTGTGAATCTAAAAAACACAGGGGTTCGTAAGGCCAAAAAATCTATTGTGCTTTGTGATCCTGAAGAAAGACAAGACAATGGTTTAACTATTGTGCATGTTGAAGAACAGATGCCGAGCAAGAGAGGTAGACACACTCCTATCCCTTCACCTCAGAAAGTGCAAACCCCAGTTCTGATAGATGAAAATAAGGGAACAAATGGCTCAACCAAAGAAGCTCAAGATGCCTGAATTCGCCACCAAATTTATTGCAAAATCTTTAGGGCTTCAGGAAGTACCAGGTGGGATAATGGTGTTAGTTGAAGCTGCAGCGACAAAGAAGAAAAGAGGGCGTCCTTTTGGAGCCCGAAATATAAATTCCTCAAATACCAAGAATGACAAGGAAGATGTCCTCCAGTAAGTCTCACTTATTACCAAGCTCTTCTAGCCCTACAGATAAGGGCAAGGGGAAAGAGATTGAGTAATTTTGTGAGTATGTTTTGGCTTGCGTGCTAAATTTTTCCTATGTGTTACACTAAATATTTGAAGCTCCTGGCGCACCATAATTGCATGCATTGGCAAAGGGAGGTTCAAGTCACAAGGTATTTTGGGTAATCTTAATTTTAAGTTTAGTTTTTTGCAATCTCTTAATTGAGCAAGATTTGTAACAGTGAATGGTATCGGCTGTCCTTATGGATCGTTTGTATGTGTCGTTCTAACCCTTCTTCTCCAATGGAATCTCTTTGAACTCCACAAAAAAAAATCTAAATCATTCATTTTTAGATTATTTTTTTGAGGATCAATTTTTACCAAAAGTTCACTAAAATAATTCCTAGGAGATCAGTTTTGCAAAAGCTTCTCTAAATCGGACATTGTATATTCAACCATATCATATAATAAAGGTTCTTCATAATTATGGAGATCGCCAAATCAGTACTAGAAAATGAACATCTAGAAACCTAAAACGGACGACGAGAACTGGACTGCACAACTTTTAATAATTTCTACTTATTCAGATTTTAAGCTTGTCCAATCCAATTCTCATCGTTGAATCCATTAACATCACCAACTTCAGCTCGTCAGTACTATTGCTAGAAAACTAAGAATTATTGCTTTGTCATCGTCAACGTAATTCTTAAGTGGATGTTGTAATTACAATGAGTTTGTGTTGCAGTTTACTAGAAAATTATTCAAATGAAAAGGATTTACTTAGATTTCACTCAGGCGACAACTTTTCGCACCCTAATATTTACCAAGGGAGCTGTTTAGATTCATGGTGCCCAATTTCCGCCGCTGACATAATCAATCTCAGAGTTGATCATACTTGGAATTATCCCAAAGTAGATTTCTCTCAGTTGAGCAGCCCTGTAACAGTAGCTTACAATGAAAATTATCATTGCCAATAGTTATGGTATCTCCTTATAATGATTTAATGAAGAAGATGTAATACATAACAGACGGAAAACACAAGTAATGCAACAGAACTTAACTTGAACCCTGCAACGCTGCAAGAGTAAAGTTGTCGCTATATATCAATAAGCAGACAACCCATGATCATATGCAGAGACAAGATCCTCATATTACACAAGATGCCAACACACCACTCCACTGGGTTTGCCCTAAAAGAAGCCCTTCAAAGATCATATTAGATGACCAAACAAACACAAATATCACCTAAATCACTACTTTAAGCTAAGTCAATTACATAACTATCCAATCCAGCATACAAGCCATGCGAACGGAGCCTCTTTAAATGTTGATAACTGTCAGGTAAGTGATGCACCTGAAGAAGTAGATCTAGTTAGTGAGCTTTAACTTCATATGTAGATGAATGTACCTTGGACAAAATTCAAATGTGATAATAACCTGGAAATCTATTCAATCATTCAGCAAAAAAAAAAAAAAACAAAGTACCATATGAACAGTGAAAGGAACAATATTTTGTATTAGAACTACAGAGAGTTCTCCCGTACTCACGTCTGACAATGCCTGCTTGCCAAATTATCTTTTCATATCTAAGCTTCTGTACACATTTTGAATATCCTCTCACACGGACTGCAAATGCTTTTCAGATATTTGTTTCTCTTCAAGCTGCATATGAATCCTTGTTTTAGATTCTCAGCCATAATAGAGACAGAAAAAAAAAGAGGCAAATGAAGTGGCTTGTAATTTCTTAATTAGAAGAGGCATGCAACAAAACATGTTCAAAAATTGGTATTGAAAACACAACAACAATGTTTCACCCATATCAAGGATATCTCCTAAAACAGGACATGAAATCAAGTTGATCAGCACATGCCCAAAAAAATAAAGGGGTAATAGATGTTCAATATTTTGGAAAGAATATCACGAATTTGACTCCAGTAGATTAATTCAGAGCTGGGACACCATAGAATGTAATTATAGATAAAGGTAGTGCAAGATTCAAACATACAAATAATGGCACACATATATATTGGGGAAAAAATTCCAGCTATGAGAATATTCAAACAGAAGGCAAATCCGATATTCAGTAGAAAATAGAAATCCCTTGACCATCAAAGCAAGGGAACCAATATCAACAGCAATAATTGGCAGAAAATGAAGCCAAAAAAACTATACATAAAGAACAGCAAGCATCCTAGAAGAAATTACATAATAAAGCAGGATTTGTTCTTTGGTAACCTCTAGTTTGATCAGGGAAACCACAGAAAATGAATCTGCTAATGAAGGTTACAGATTCGGTCAAGAGGAACATATCCATATGCAAAAACTTTAAGGCAGGCGCAAGATTACCTGATGATCGTCACTAACTAGTCCAACATTCCCCAAGTCTAACTCTTGTATCATTTCCTGAGCCTTGGGGTCAGAGGTTAAGACACTATTCTGTAGATGGTGTGGTTCCACAACAGAATTGTGTGCGTCTAATTTGTTCCCGTTGGCAAAACTTTGTGTCTCAGTTCTCTCGCAAATCACTTCCGAAACTTTGATGACTTTATCTACTACTAAAACACTCTCATCTACAGTACCATCACACATTTGATCAGATGGCAATGATTCAAGCTGCTGCTCTGGAACTTTTGTCTGGGTTGACACAGTGCTGAAACAAAATACATAATTGCAGAGTTTAAAATTGGTCAAATAATTCAAGTGAATGAAATGAACTATCACTATGATACCAGCATCAGCAAGAGTTTAAAGTTCAAGACGACGAGTTTTTACCAGTGGGTAATGGCACGTTCCGATGAATCTACAGTGTCAACTTCTTGCCTCCTTTTCTTAAGATTCTGCCTAGTCTCAAGTACTGGATCAAAACAGTCATTGGAAGAAGATTTTTCAACTCTTCTTTTCCTTCCTCCCGGGACAACTTTTTTAGATATTAAGGGGGCACGCCTTTCACCGGCAGATTCAGAGTCATGTGTGGATTCATAATCAGAATTATTTGTTGCTTTTACATTCTCACCAACAGGCACTTCAACTATCACCTTTGGCTCGCCAAAAGCATTCTGCCTCTTGCTGAAACTTCTGGATGAATGACCATTTCCCATGTACCTATGCCCATCATATTTACTTGATGTCTCCATCTGTTCAGTTACCTTCAAGCCTGCTTCTTTTCGAGAGATCACAGGACTTTCTTCATATTTCAATTGTTGCTTCTCAGAAGACTGTTTGAAAACCAATTCAGTGCAGCGTTTTAACCAAGTGAAACGGGCAGAACTAGGAGGAGAAAGGACTGCCTTTAGCATAGATGGGTTGCTAGATTCGGCAACATTTACTTTATCCTGTGAAGTAGGATCAGCTTCTTGTATTGATGTTGCCTGCTTCAAATATCTTGTAGAAGTTTCTGGGTTGCTGGGCACGGAATCAGATCGTTGCATCTCAGCATCTAAAGCAGCTTTCAAACTCTCCAATTCCTTTAAGTGTTCAATTTGACAATGAATCTCTTCACTATCTGCATGCAATAATTCCCGCTGCTTCTTCAGCTTCTCCCTCTGAATCTTTAGTTCCTCAATCGAATTATTTAGCTCAGCCCATTCCTGATTCCTTCGCTCACGATCCACATTTATCTCCACTCTCTCAGTTTCAAGTCTTTTCCGTTCTAAAGAAACCTCCTCCATCTCTTTTGCAGCTTTTTCGTTGAGAGAACTAATATACTCGAGTTGATTTTTCTTTTCTTGCTCAAACACCATCTCCTTTTCCTTCAAGGAGCATTCTAACTCCTCATGTTTTTTATCAATACAGTTCTCCAACTCCCTCCTCCTCGTATCAATTTCCAGCAAGAAATCAGCACGTTCTTGCTGCATCTTGCTGAATAACTCAGACCGCTCACGGGTCATCTTATTCATGAAGTCTTGCCGCTCAACAACAAGTAATTCAGTATCACGTTTGTACTGATCCCACATTTCATCCTTCTCCTGCTTTAATTTATCATGCTCTTCTTTGATAAACTTAGAGAATGCCAACCTCTCCTCTGCTACACACTCTGCTTCCTTCCGCAGCATTTCCCTCTTGTCATCAAGCGATTCCCACTCAGATTCAAACTTGGCCTTCTCCACAGCCAATTTTTCTGCCTCAGCCATCAGCTCTTGCTTTTGAGCCCTGACCAAATCTACCTCCTCCTTAAGTTTCATTTCTAGATCTGAAAGCTCACTTGTTTCAGTTTTCAAAACCTCAAACTCCTGCCTGGAACATTCAAGTTGTTTCTTTTTCTCTTCAAGTGAATCTAGGGAGTTTTGCAGCTCTAGCTTCAATTTGATATTTTCTTCTTTTTCTTTTTGCAAAAGAAGGTTATTCTGCTCAAGCTCCTTCTCAGCAGCTCTCAAACATTTTTCCTTCTCATCAACAAGATTTGACCTCTCTGACACATCTTTTTCCCTCTCCACCAATGATCTCATCTGAACTTCCAAGTCATATTCCTTTTCACACAGTAGGTTCTCTCGATGATTGAGATCCACCTCCCTTAACTCCCAAGCCCGTCTCTTGGTTTCAATTTCAGCTTCAACCAGCTTGCACTTCACCTCCAGCTCTGCATCAAATTCAGACTTCTTCTTTCTCAAACCATCTTCGTGAATGGCAACAGCTTTCTTAATCTCATCCTGCATAATCCCCCATAAATGAATAATGAGGATGACAGAAAATTGAACATATACTTGTTGCAGCCGAAAAGAAGTAGAAGAAAATAAATCACAATACAGCTAAAGCTAATGTTAAAGTGATGACAAAATTAAATATACTCACATATTCCTTGCTGGCCAGTTTTTCCTGAAAAACAAGAAGCTCTTGTTCTTTTTTGTTCAGCAAAGCCTCTTTTCTAGTTAAAGCCTGCAAACACACAACAACCAAAACACATTGATAAAGCCTTCAACAGGCCACATAAGAAGCATCCAGATATAAAAAGGTGTAAAACATTAACCTCCTCTCTATTAGCAAGGGAAGTCTCGGTCAGCTCCACATTAAATTTCTGATCATTTAGGGCTTTACGCTCCCCCTCAATATTCAGTTTCAGGTCTTCCAACTCTTTTTCAAGTCGATTCAGGTCCTGAGACCGACCAAATATAATATCCTCCCTCTGGTTAAGAAGAGTTTGCGCATCGAGTAATCTATCCTGTTCTTGCTGGAGAGATTTCTGCCTTTCACTTAAAGATTTTCTCTCAAGGCTCAACTCCTTCTCTTTTTCATCACAACTACAATATGAAAGAAAAAAGAAAGGTAAGAAAATCGACAAATTTTGCATCAGCTTTGGGCTGTTTTTACCCAATGAATTACCATTTCAAGTCTAGAAACACAATATTAGGGCATAGTTTGGAAAAAGGTCAAGGACAGACAAATATGTTGTACAAATATATGCAAGGGCCCCGGTACCACTGCCATGGCTTATACTGTGTCAAAACTCAAGACTATGCCATCAAAAAGAGCTCAACAGGATTTTCATTTTCCTCTAACCCATAGCCTTAGGTGAAGCTGAGATTTGGTCCAAAAGGAAAGAAAACAAAAACTGAGGAAAAATAACTAGAACACATACTCAGTCTTGAAAGATAGAATGTTCCTCCTAAGATCATCTTCACGAGCTTCAACTTCTACCATCTTTCTTTCAGCAACACGGTGATAACGAGAAGCTTCTGCTTGCAAAGATTCTGCAAGGAGTAGCTTTCCCTCAGCTTCAGTGAATTTCTTCTGAGAATCCTCCAAAATATTACGCGCTTCAGCCAACTTACACTCAGCTGCAACCTTTGTTTCAGCAGATTCTGCACGCATCTCGTGCATTGACTTCTCAATCTGCACAAAACCCAAACAAATATTGATAGGATCACATACAAGGATATGGGTATTTAGAAGAAAGAGTTTCAATTGATCATCTTACACTTGCTATACATTCTTCCTTCACTCCTAGTGCCTTCTTTAGTCTCTCCTCCCGCTTCCTTGCTTCAGCCAAAACAGATGCATGTGCAGCTTGATCACGGTTATATCTAAGTTCGGCCGTCTCAGAAGAGGCTTGCAGTTGCTCATACTCGGAATCCAACCTCTTCTTTTCCATTATGAGAAGACCCATGTGGTGTTGGTGGTCGAAAATCTAAATTCAAGCTAAACTGGTTAGCAAAGTAATTGAACACCTTCATAGAAAATTATGAATTGCAATTCCAATCCGTTCCTCTAAAAGATGACACTTGAACAATTAAGAAAATCATCAATGTTGAGGATAAATTACACAAGAAAAAGGAGCATAAGATAAGAGAATATACAAATGGTTGCAGTTTTGTCGATTGCATATTAGTATTTAGATTCAAAGAAACAGGAAATCTTTCCACTTGCTATGATGGCTTCTGTAAAACATGACGAAACAGATGAAACTTATAACGATGGAACCCATGCTCTTATGCTGTTTCTTATTCAGGATAAAACAAAACTAATTTCTTATTCAGTATCAAACAAAACTCATTACACACACATGTAACTGAATATCCAAGCCACGCACTTATGCCCTTTCTCATTTCGGAACAATCAAACCTCATTACATAGTAAAAAAAAAAATTCTTCACTATTCCATTCTTCTTTCTCCAAACCCCAAACTTAAACCCCTGCCTATCAGATACCCAAACACAACAAGAAACCTATACATATTCAACCAGAAAAATTCCATACAATTATTTTACACCTACTGGTCACTATCAAAACTCAAATTCGAATTGCATTGTTTTTCAAGAAATTAATTAAATTCCCAACTTCAAAGCAATAAATTAAACCTAAAAGTAAAACAAAAAAAGCGAAAGGTAAAATTCAAAATTACAGAGGAGAAAAACTGTTACCTCAGCTTCAAGCTTAGCAATATAAGCAATGAGCGCAGCCTTGTCCCTCCGCTTAATCGACTCCTCATCAAACCCAGCCTCCTTAAGCCGCTTCCAGATCGCTTCGTCACTCACCGGACTCTGCAAGATTCTCGACCCCGGCGTTATCGACAGACCTCTACCGGAACCTGGCGTCCTCGCGAAAACTTCCGATCGCGGACTCGCCATTTCGACGTCGGATCGGCGCAACTCCACCGCCGCGAAACCCTAGATTCCTTCTCCTTTACCAAATTCCCAGTACTGATCTGTAATACTAGCGCTTTTTCTTTCTGGCTTTTTCGTCTCTCTCCAGTCTGCTTTTCGCTTCTTTGAGTCGTGTTTGGCTCTACTCTGCTTGGACTGAGTTGGGCGAGTTTGGTGTTATTCAAAGGCAAGGGGACCAGACGACGTCGTTCTGGTGAAGTTTGGGTAATTTTTATTTTTATTTTTTAAAAGTAATTAGGCCCGCCTTTTATCTGCGGCATAAAATTGATGAGATTGTGACCTTACCAGGGGATCCCACTCTCTTTTGTAGCTTGTAGTGGAAGCAGCACGTCATATATCTGGCTACAGGTGTCACATCGCACTGTTCGGCGGGGATTTGGGTCGGGTTTTAGGCTGGCCCAATTAATGCGTTAGGGTTGGGCCTTACCCCATTTTCTTTAAAACTAGAAAATGTCTATACTCGAAATCGAAAGGTATAAGAGTAATGGGGAATTGGGGAGTTATAATTGTGACTTGTGACTTGTGAGAGTGGGGAGCTTGAGATAGCTATTTTCTTTTATTTATTATTTTTTTATTTTTTTATTTTACTTTTTACAATTTTATCCTGATCTTAAAATGTGATCCATGATATTTTAATATTTAATGGTTATAAAGATAAAAAAATGTCAATTTTAACTAACAGCACCTCTTCCCTTAATAATAGTATAGATTAATAAATTTTTTTTTATACAATAAAGAAGAGTCATATCATAAAATCACGATAACAATTCTCTCCCAACTAATTTTAAAATGAATGCTGAGAACAAATAAATTGAGAAACTGCTCAAGTTTACTATACTCTTCTATATTCCCCACCTTTTTTCTTGTTGAATACAAGACAAAAATAGGTTTAATATGATCTTTAAAACTATAAAATGTCTACACACTCGATTGATGTAAGAGTAATGGAGAGTTATAATTGTGACTTGTGAGAGTGGGGAGCTTGAAATAGTTATTTTCTTTTATTTATTATTTTTTATTATTTTATTTTACTTTTTACATTTTTATCCTGATCTTAAAATGTGATCCATGATATTTTAATATTTAAAGGTTATAAAGATAAAAAATATCAATTTTGGCTAACAGCACATTTTCTCTTAATAATAGTATAGATTAATGACTTTTTTTTTTGTACAATAAAGAAGAGTTATATCATAAAATCACGAGGACAATTCTCTCCCAACTGATTTTAAAATGAATGCTGAGAACACATAAATTGAGAAACTGCTCAAGTTTACTATACTCTTCTATATTCCCCACCTTTTTTTCTTGTTGAATACAAGACAAAAATAGGTTTTGTTTGAGCCCAAAAGTAATTTTGGCAGAATCCTTTAGTGGGTTAGAGCCAGCGGGCCGATACCTGCGGCCCAAAAATAAGGCTACGCGGGTTTGGTTTATAGTTTCGCTCATCCCGTGTTTCGTAAGGAGACGAAGTCTTATTAAAATCGAGTAGTAGAGACTAAACATGAAACTTCAATTAAGAATCCTTCCAGGGCAAGGAGCAGTCGAAAACCCTATGATATAAATACAGGGTTAAGCAGCGAGATAAAGGCCCTCTCTAGAATCAATCAATCCCAACGATTACAAAGCCTCCCCGGAGCAAACCCTCAACCTTGTTGAAACTCGGTGACCGCCCGCCAGTCCTAGTCTCCTCGCGAGCCGACTGTCAGCCTCACCAGATCAACCCGGCGACCGTACTTCCAGTCCCAGTCTCCCCAGGAGCCGACTGCTAGCACAACCGCCACTGTTACTTCCAGCGAAGCAAGGGGAACGCCCTCGCAACACAGCGAAGCTAAAGTCACGCTTTAGCAAACCCGTGCTTCTCTCAACTTCCTAGTGATTGCTCTGCTTAGTCTACAACACTAAGTATCGATTCGGTGAACGCGAAGAAACCACAACCAAAGTCCTTATCCGTAAGGCAGAAATCCTTTCCCGAAAGGCAAGAAAAGAACCCTGTGACGAGGTTAGTGCTCTCCTCGTCCACAGCGCTTGAAGAAGAAGTCAGGTCACGGGACTACCCCAACGACTGCACCCCGCGGTGCTGGCACGCCTGCGCAACCACACGCTCAAAAAAGACTGTTTGCACACCAGCTGGTTTTTGGAGCCAAACAGGTTTAATATGATTTTACAAGACTAAAACCCAATTTTGGATAACTTAGCTTAAATCGTAAGTAGCTGTGACTTTTAGTGTTTCAAAGCAGCAAAGCTACTTTTTACCGACTTTTACAAGCAACAGCTTAATGGTGTAACTATTGAAATAAGCTGCTTTATTAAATTTATCAAACACTTTTTGCTACTTAACTTATACATTAAGCAGCTTTTTACACATCATAAGCTATGTCAAACTGGGCCTAACCCTATTGCCATGAAAGGTATTTACAACATTGTCCTGCTTCATGTTTGATGCATAATTAGGTTCAGTGTAGCAAGAAAAACGGATAAAAAGAAGAATGAGAATTTACATTTATACAACTACATGTCAAAAGCTGCTTTCTTTTCTTGATAGAAATTATCTAACCAGCCTTGTATCAGCTTAATCTCACTTTCCCTTTGCTCAACCAACCATTCAGGATCCCCTTTAGTTGAAAATCGCAAGTCTATGTGATGAGCACCTGATAAACAACAAAAATAAGCAATGAACAATTTTCAGCACAAAAATACTGGCTAAGGTGTAGCTAGGTGCTCTAAGCTACTAATGGCTCTATCTAGTGAGAACAGTTCAGCAAATATTGCTCATCTGAATTTAACAGCTAAACCTAAGAGTTTGAATGAATTGATTGAATTCTAATGAATTAATTTGCAAGACACGGTAGGTCCAATGAGTTGTGTCACTGAAGAAAGCAAGTGCATCTAGAAATATGGTTTCTTTTGACATATGACTTGTAAAGACAACTGTCAATAGTAGAAGATACCTTCTTCAGTAACGAGAGCAACGATAGATTCAGATAAATTCTGGAGAACACTGCAATTGATATTATTCACAGCCATTAGGAGTCAGATAATGAACACTGCCTACACTTGTTATTGAACCTGATAAATATAACAGTTTACCTGCCACCACTCCATGGATCCAATAAGCCATTGGAGAAGATTATGTTACTTCCGAATTTTTTCAAAGTGGCCTTAATATCCTTCAAGTTTAACAGCCAATAACATCAGCGTATAATCAAATCAAGAAGGAAAGAAAAACCATGTTATGATTATCTCAGCACCATTGAAAAGGGGAAATAGTTACATCTACAGGAACAACCCACACTGTTCAGACAGCACATAAGCACTTCTGCAAAGCATAAATATCAAAGACTACCTCTAAAGGTAAAATTCCTGGAAGTTCAACAACTACCAAGTATTAACTGTGACTTTTTACAGTCAATATTTTAGAAGTGTAATTAAGGTGAAAATAACCGTATAAAAAAATTAATGTGAAAATAACTAGCTTAAAACAATAGCAGGTTGTAAATTAATGCTTCCTCCCATACAGTAATCAACCAAAGTTACTACACTGTTGATTAAAGATTCAAAATATATTGCAAGACTAGTACATAGCAGAAACTCAGAAGATTATTCCAAAAAGAATAATTATCCTTTATGGCTCCTTGTTTTCCATGGACATCTGATTTCAACAAATGGGGTACCAAGATAATTAGATGATGCAGGAGTAACACATGTAAGACATTTACCAAACACTGGGGGAGAGAAAGACAAGATCATCATGCACTGAACCAGTATGGCATAGATGATGAGTATTCATTATTGAAATGGTAACAATAGGAATGCACTATTTAGTAGAAAAGACAAACAATTACTGCATCACTTTCTTACATGTCCACCAAACTCTGTTGTTATCCATGTAGGCCTTGGTTTCACATTGAACTGCTTCCAGCACCACTCTTGAAAAGAGGAGAAATTATAATCATATGTTTGAAACATGCTTCTATCCCGGCTACTAGACATTGGCATAACCATTTCTGTGCAAGCCTGTAGGAAAGAAAAGATGGTTTTATGAATGACGATCAAGACCTTCTACAGAGGAAAATTTTAGTTATCAGGACTGTCATTCTTTGGTTTGAAAATATGTTATATTACAGTACTGCAAATAGACCTGCCAATTCCAACCATCTGTGCCGACTTCAGATTCATCTTCCAGCTCAAAGCAGTCAGCTTTTCCACTGTAATTGTGATATACACTTATGCCTTCAAATATGCGCTCCAAAGTGCTAGTCCCTTCAGGACAACCATCAATCTTTCTGCAAACCTACCACAAGAGTAACTACTTTGATTTGCAACAGAAGTACAAACTGTAGAAGCATATCCTACTAGGCTGAGAAACCAGATACATGAAAGAAACAGCAGCCGCAAAATGGAAGACTAAAGAGAGACAAGAGTTCGTAAGGTTATTAGACACATGCTAGACCAACAAACCTCTCTAATTGGGTGTCCAGGCAAAGGCATCATAAATTCCGACCCATATGGGTAGTTCACCATCGCCAAATAACTATAGGCAGACTCCAACCAATCTACAAGATCTTCTGTCCTCTTTAATTCTCTGTCAAACGGCTTTAATCAGCTGAAAGGCAGTGGCTAATGGAGAAAAATTGAAGTACAAATTGAAATGCAGCATATGGTATATCTTCCTTACCCACATAAATGGAAGGTTTTTGTCAGCTGGTGCAGCCCATTTTGTTTCTGACCCTCGGTCATTAATGCATCCCACGACTCTTTTATAGTGTTAAAGCAGCTGCTACTTTCACGCTGCAGATACCAAATGCAGGTGACAATATCATCCCATAATTCCCAACACAAAAACACGAAAAAACAAGACAGGGTAAACACAGTTAAGATACCCTGAAATCACTGGAGACAATGTCATAAAACGTCTCTGTCGGCACAATATCTTCGAACTGAAGAATTGGCGCCGAAGAAGCAAGTGCACCGATAGCAATATGGGGATACTTGAGCCTCATCCACGCTGCCAACACTGTTTTCAAAATCAAAATATCAACCAAACCGATCATTAGCTGTTCAATGCAGTACAACAACCAAACACCATCACAAAACCCAAACTTGTAACAAACTAGAGCACTAAACTGTACATACTTCCGCCATACGAACCGCCAAACAGCACCACAGGGCAGCCTTCGGCCGACCAATCTCGCTTCAGCTCCGTGATCAACACAGCAAAATCGGCCAGCGCTTGCTCGGCCGTAAGAAACGACAGCGTAGTGGCATTCTTGTACGCCTCTTGTTCACTCCCGTACGGCATTGACTCTCCATAGTAACGATGCTGCCATTTTCAACACCCAAATCAAAGTTCCACACTTTTTCTTATTCCTTTTTAATTTTCTCGACAACTAAAACAGAGACTTACTTCGGGAAAGAGGACCATGGCGCCAAAACGCGGCGCGAGTTCCCAGACGAAGCCGGTGTTTTCGGCGAACCATACGATGTCGCCTTCGTTGCCGCAGTAGAGAAAGATTGGGCCCTGGCGTTGTGGGCCGACCCAGTGCTCGGCGTTGACGAGGTAGCGCTGCTGGAATTTCGGGGTTTCGGAGAAGCTGAAGTGGTCGAGATTCTGGGAGAAGTATCGGGTTTCGTATTGGATCAGTTTTTGCTGCTGCTGACGTCGTTCCGGTGGTGACGGAGAATTGGGTCCGAGGAAGCGTGGGGGACGGTTGGATGCAAGTGATGGTAGAGATGAAGTGATGATGATGGAGATGATGAGATGGACAAGAGAAAGATGGGAGTGTTTGGGTTTTGCCATGTTTGAGGTTCTGAGGAACTGAACTGGAGTCTGGGAGGTGTTTCCGGTTGGGAAGAAGGTCAGCTGAGGATGGAGTTCAGGTGTGTGCGATGGTATATAATCGTCAATTTGGGCCTTTTCTATTTTTGTCAATCTGGGTTTTTTGGGCCGAAAATGGAATATTACAAACTGTGTTTGGTTTTACATATAGGCTAAGAGATGTCGTGGGTTTTAGTTTAGAAACCCAGAGTTCACCTCATCGGTTGGCAAATGGCAACGACAGTGGCTTATTCCAGATCGTGGGCCAAGTTACTTTGTATTTTGGGCTTATGATTCAGTTCATTATTTCCTGATAACCTTTGGTGGTGTTTGTTACATGGGATTGGATGAGATTTGGACATCCTTATCTAGTCTAATCTCAGTTATCCCATATTTGGCAGCAAGGATAACTCTTTTTAATGAGACTCCACAGTCCCAGAAACACCCCACACCTTCTACCACAAACCCACCAAAAACCATGAGATTGTGGAAGCCAGGTTCTACTCTTCGTTGTTCATCACACCCAAAATCATCCTCTCTCTCTCTCTCTGCAATTTCAGTTCAGATCGGCCACTGGGCAGATCGCTCAATAGAAGAACACCCAACAATCGATCAATTGATGGATTCAAAACCTCAATGCTCAACTCCGGCCAAGACAAATATCATTCTGCCGATCAATCGATGGGTCTCATAATGTGGGCAGTGAGCCCTGAGGAAGACGAAGACGAAACTCAAATTCAGACCATTTTCGAGATGATTGTGATCCTGGGGAGGGTTTTCAATGGAGTCGGAGAGGCTGGAAAGGCTCAAAATTGAAGAGAGGTGGACAATGATAGTCCTGTCAACACTAAACATGAGCCAGGTATTAGAATAGCATAAGCTTGGCTAGAGGAGTCCAGGACTCTTATAGAAATTAAGCTGGGCAATGACTATCCTGTGAAACAAACACCACCTTTGTGTTTAGGGATTGGGATTTTATACAAGCTCTGATCATCAAAACGTAACAAGGACTGAGCATGGGAAGGGAAATTATTATACCGTACATAATTTTGAGAGATATTTAGACCTATTCTTGAAATATGGTCGGCCACCATATTAGCTTCTCTAAACATGTTTTTTTTTTTTTGGTGAGAATATGAAGGAAGAAAATGTTGGTAAAACGGGTACAACACATAATGTTATGTTGGTAAAATTATTACACCATACATAATGTTTAACATTTAACTCTGCACCCTCTGAGGAACCTTGACAATTCTTTTCACCATCTTGAAGAGTAGAATCACCCTCAACCTCCGGGTTTGTATTTGGGCTTGTGATTCTCGGAAAACAAATCTAATATAACATGCATGTAGGTTAAATTTAAAAATTTCTTTTAAAACTCCACCTCTTTTCTTTTCTCACAAAAATTACATTTTCTTTTAAATAAGGGGAAAAAAAAAGGCCAAAATGACACATGCAGAAAGGCTGTCGAATATGAAATTAATTTAAGGGTTTTTGTCCATTTACCCTAATTTTAGGATCAATGCTCCCACTTATCCCATTAAGTTTTTTTAGTTCTCACTTACCCAAAACACTCAAAAGATTACTTTCTTTTTACACAAAAATTCCATTTTTACATCTTTTTATTGACATTTTTCCCCTTTTCTTAACTACCCAGCGTTCCAGCCAATTAAACCCGAGTGTCTCAAAATTTCGAGCAAACGAAGAGAGAGAAACTCTGGTTCGCACAATAAAGAGAGAGAACGATGAGAGAGAAGCTTGCATGGAGAGAGAAAGAAGCAATCTGGCTCTATATTTCAACCCTGCTTCAGCTCGGTTTGAACTGTTTCTTCTATTCAATTCCGTTTCTCAGATTTTTTTTTTTTGCATCCATGTTTGCTATTCACCTCCATTGAATCTAAGTTTGATTTTGAATATGAGTTTGTTTTCCTATGAGGTTTGTTATTTCCGAATCATTACGCTAAGTTTGTTCTGTGTTTCGTGAATTCCATCTTTTTTTTTTCTTTTTCGAAAAACGTGAATTTCATCTTTGATTTGGTTCGATTTGCTATTTTCATGCTTATAACTTTGTTGTGCTGAGTTTGATCTGTTTTGTTGTGCTAAGTTTGTGTGGTTTTGTTTTAGAACAGTTCGATCTATTTCGGTATTTGTGAATTGTCTATTGCCCCCCAATAGACCCATATTGGGGGTCAATACATGGTTCACAGAGCTGCTTTTCTTCTTTTTTATACACTTATTTTTTTACTGAAGTTCAGCAATAGTTGTTTATAGTAACTTGCTTCTATTTTGTTAAGTGCTTTTGGTGTTCGAGACTCCTCTATTAGGGGGCAATAGTGGTTTGATTTTGTTTTGTTTTTTATACAGGAATATGGATGGTTCTTTGGCATTTAAGTGCACTCATTTTGGACAAGGTTTTATGTTTTGTATTAATCAATATATGAGCTATGGTCATTTGTTTGAATACATTTGTCAACGGTTCAGTTTTTCTGCTACTAATGATATTAAGCTTCATTATTCTCTTCTCGGATGTACTATTTTTTTTTCTTCGCAATGATGACGATTTCCAGATGCTGTTTAGCGGTGCCAAGATTTACAAGTTGGATTGTGTTGATATTACGGTGTTGAAGAATAATGGAAGTTGTAGCAAAAAAGCTTCTGTTTCATTTGAAGATAGCTGCTCCGGTATTGTGGATGAAGATGATTACCTCACTGAGGCATTTAGGACTGAAGTTAGCTATTTTTTTTCTTCTCAAAGATGACGATTTCCAGATGCTGTTTAGCGGTGCCAAGATTTACAAGTTGGATTGTGTTGATATTACGGTGTTGAAGAATAGTGGAAGTTGTAGCAAAAAAGCTTCTGTTTCATTTGAAGATATCTGCTCCGGTATTGTGGATGAAGATGATTACCTCACTGAGGCATTTAGGACTGAAGTTCAAAAGTCTTACTTATCGAATGAGTGGGCTAATTACATTTAATGTGTATGGCAGAAATATCGTGGCAATTCCCCTGAGTTTCGAGACAAGCTCAGAAAATATGTTGTTGAAGTTGGATTCAGCTTTGTGTTTATTAGAAATGATTGGGATAGAATTCATGCAGTTTGTTCCAATTGGGGAACCGAAGGATGTGATTGGAATGTTCGTGGTTATGTATCCCCTGCAAATGGATGCTTTATAATTTGTGAGTTGAACAATGTCCACTCTTGCAAAGGTGTTCTTTGGAAGCAAAAACATGAGCTTTTGGGATCGAAAATTATCAAGACATGTATTAAAGAGGACATTAGCTATAACTTATCATTGAACCCGTAGGAAATTATCAGCAAGTTCAAGTCAGCTGATGGGTTTGATATATCGTACAAGGTTGCTTGGAAAGCAAAGTAGAAGGCTAGGGAAATGATTTATGGTTCTGAGACTGATTTATTTAACAAGTTATCATGGTATAGGGAAGCTGTATTTGAGACTAACCCGGGATCTTCGTTTGTTTTGGAAGTTGATCTATCGAGCAATCGGTTTCAGAGGCTTTTCCTAGCTTATGCAAGCTGCGTTAAACACTCTGAATTCTGTCTTCCTGTCCTGTTTGTCGATGGTACTTTTAAGAAGAGTGTCTACAAGGGGCAGATACTTTGTGCACCTAGAAGGAATGGAAATCATGGTACTTTTCTCATGTCTATGATCTTTTATTTGTATTTTTGTTGAAAATGTAGAGCGGCACGCTGCAATCATGTATTGCCCCTCAATAGACATATATTGCCGCCCAATACACGTTTATTTTCTTATGATTTCTTTCCCCTTTTTGTCTTTTTTATGTTTATTATGGTTTTTTGATTCTTTTTTTGTTGAAAATCTGGAGCGATACGCTCCCGTTGGCAATGCAGCGACACGCTGCTATTATGTATTGCCTCCCAATAGACATCTATTGGCCCCCAATATTCTCACCTTTTTTTTTTCTATTTTGTGTAGGTTTCTTTCATCTTGCAATGTGTGTCTGTGATTCTGAGACTGATGCTAATTTGTGCTTTTTCTTCCAACACTTGAAGAGCTTGCTAGAACCTCAAGGTAGATTGATTACGTTTATTAGTGATCGTGGTGTTGGACTGTTGAGTGCTTTCGACAAGATATTTCCTGGTAATCCTCATCTTTTCTGTTACAAGCACTTGGTGCATAAGCTTATGACTAAATACAACGGTAAACAGTCTTCTGTTTTGAAAGATGATGTTAAAAAGAAGTTTTTTGAGTTGACATATTCGTGCACTGAAAAGGAATATCATTTTCATTTAAGAGAATTGAGAAAAGTTGGCGGTGCTGATATTATAGATCCACTTTTTGTTGATATGCCTCTAATTGGTGCCGTGCATTTTTCCCTGGATGCCGTTATGGAATTATGGCTAATAGTATAACTGAATCTTTTAATGCTTGGTTTGCTGTTGAGTGTAAGATGCCAGTATACTCTA
Source organism: Rosa multiflora (assembly GCA_002564525.1). Taxonomy (NCBI): domain Eukaryota; kingdom Viridiplantae; phylum Streptophyta; class Magnoliopsida; order Rosales; family Rosaceae; genus Rosa; species Rosa multiflora. The sequence goes on from BDJD01000668.1 coordinate 124,274, forward strand.
TGCTTGATCAGACTCAGATTAAGGTGATGCAGATGATGGGTGAGAGGAGAGACGAGGCTCAACTTTGGACCTCACAACTTACTCCTGTTATGGAGGGTCATTTGAAAGAAGGTATGGAGAAAGCTTGCCATTTCAATGTGCATTACTACCATACAAATATTTATGAAGTGAGATCAGAGTATTCTTATGTGGTGGACCTTGGAACTCTTTCATGCTTGTGTAAAAAATGGGAGATTAACGGCTTTCCTTGCTGCCTCATTAGATTTTTATGCTTTTATAGATAAGCATTTTCATGTTGATTATTGTAGGAAGTGCTTTGATTTTTCAATTTATCCAATTTCTAATGTTGATAGGCTTCTTCGGTGGGCTAATTACATTTAATGTGTATGGCAGAAATATCGTGGCAATTCCCCTGAGTTTCGAGACAAGCTCAGAAAATATGTTGTTGAAGTTGGATTCAGCTTTGTGTTTATTAGAAATGATTGGGATAGAATTCATGCAGTTTGTTCCAATTGGGGAACCGAAGGATGTGATTGGAATGTTCGTGGTTATGTATCCCCTGCAAATGGATGCTTTATAATTTGTGAGTTGAACAATGTCCACTCTTGCAAAGGTGTTCTTTGGAAGCAAAAACATGAGCTTTTGGGATCGAAAATTATCAAGACATGTATTAAAGAGGACATTAGCTATAACTTATCATTGAACCCGTAGGAAATTATCAGCAAGTTCAAGTCAGCTGATGGGTTTGATATATCGTACAAGGTTGCTTGGAAAGCAAAGTAGAAGGCTAGGGAAATGATTTATGGTTCTGAGACTGATTCATTTAACAAGTTATCATGGTATAGGGAAGCTGTATTTGAGACTAACCCGGGATCTTCGTTTGTTTTGGAAGTTGATCTATCGAGCAATCGGTTTCAGAGGCTTTTCCTAGCTTATGCAAGCTGAGTTAAACGCTCTGAATTCTGTCTTCCTGTCCTATTTGTCGATGGTACTTTTAAGAAGAGTGTCTACAAGGGGCAGATACTTTGTGCACCTGGAAGGAATGGAAATCATGGTACTTTTCTCATGTCTATGATCTTTTATTTGTATTTTTGTTGAAAATGTAGAGCGGCACGCTGCAATCATGTATTGCCCCTCAATAGACATATATTGCCGCCCAATACACGTTTATTTTCTTATGATTTCTTTCCCCTTTTTGTCTTTTTTATGTTTATTATGGTTTTTTGATTCTTTTTTTGTTGAAAATCTGGAGCGATACGCTCCCGTTGGCAATGCAGCGACACGCTGCTATTATGTATTGCCTCCCAATAGACATCTATTGGCCCCCAATATTCTCACCTTTTTTTTTTTCTATTTTGTGTAGGTTTCTTTCATCTTGCAATGTGTGTCTGTGATTCTGAGACTGATGCTAATTTGTGCTTTTTCTTCCAACACTTGAAGAGCTTGCTAGAACCTCAAGGTAGATTGATTACGTTTATTAGTGATCGTGGTGTTGGACTGTTGAGTGCTTTCGACAAGATATTTCCTGGTAATCCTCATCTTTTCTGTTACAAGCACTTGGTGCATAAGCTTATGACTAAATACAACGGTAAACAGTCTTCTGTTTTGAAAGATGATGTTAAAAAGAAGTTTTTTGAGTTGACATATTCGTGCACTGAAAAGGAATATCATTTTCATTTAAGAGAATTGAGAAAAGTTGGCGGTGCTGATATTATAGATCCACTTTTTGTTGATATGCCTCTAATTGGTGCCGTGCATTTTTCCCTGGATGCCGTTATGGAATTTATTTAACAAGTTATCATGGTATAGGGAAGCTGTATTTGAGACTAACCCGGGATCTTCGTTTGTTTTGGAAGTTGATCTGTCGAGCAATCGGTTTCAGAGGCTTTTCCTAGCTTATGCAAGCTGAGTTAAACGCTCTGAATTCTGTCTTCCTGTCCTATTTGTCGATGGTACTTTTAAGAAGAGTGTCTACAAGGGGCAGATACTTTGTGCACCTGGAAGGAATGGAAATCATGGTACTTTTCTCATGTCTATGATCTTTTATTTGTATTTTTGTTGAAAATGTAGAGCGGCACGCTGCAATCATGTATTGCCCCTCAATAGACATATATTGCCGCCCAATACACGTTTATTTTCTTATGATTTTTGTTTTAGCATTCTAACTTATTGTATTGGGGGGTAGTAGTAGGCTATTGAGGGGCATTAGCTGATTTTATCCAGAGTCAGCATAACATTTTTTGCTGTCAAAGATTATTGACATTGATTGGTGCTTGAGTTTTGTTGTAGACTGATAAATTGATTAAGTTTTCCAAGCACTTTTATCGAGATTCTTTTCGGTTCACTACTAGAATTTTGTTCATAGACATCGGCCCAGAACAGATGTTAAACTAATTTTCGACCGATGTCTTAGTGGGTGTAGAGAAAGATATAGACATCAGTATAAGCGCCTTTTTAACCGATGTCCCAGACAACAACCAACATTGATTCTAAAAAATAAATTGATGTATAATCGTTACAATCATCATATTTTTGTATGTTAGGTATGTCTAATTCTTCATATTTTCACATTTTATGCTTAATAATTGGGGGCCAATAGATGTCTATTGCGGTCCAATAAAAACAAACAGCTTAAGCTTACATCAATATCCAGATCTTGCTCTTGTACGATAATCTTCATGTCTGCCCTAGTTACCCCTATTATTCCATTTTCACTTGTCGAGTAGACGTATCTGCGTAAACATAAAAATATGTAGTTAATATGAGTTTGTAATGCATTAATATTCATATTTTGAAAGTTATGCTATGCACTTACGTATCGTCCTTGTCCTTCACAACTGCCTTTCTCTTGTTTTCTTTCACATTCCTCTCGATTGAATGCATGGCAACTATTTTCTTCTCGTTGGGGACCGACAATACTGCCATTTATGTTCCTGGCTTTGCCATTTCAACCTTCTCAGCTGCTTCCAGTATTTTCGACACAAGTTGATCTATTTTTTCTGATTCCATCGCATTTAGTGTGTCCACAACTGTATCCTAAAACACTTCCTCTTCTGGTCTCTTGGAAGATAGTGGAACCATGCTTTTCGTTAGTTGAAACGATGTCTAGTATTTTTGTAGACATCATTTCTATTTTTCAAAACCGATGTCCTGTATTTCATGGTAAATCAGTTTACTTTATAACAGCTGATTTGTACGTTGACAATAGATAACGGTTTACTGTTTAGATATAGATGTGCATTGGTTTTGTGTACATCGATTTTTGGGTGACATTTCGATATGTTCATAATCATGAGACATCAGTCCAGTTTTAGGTACTGATTTGTAATCTCTGAATTGACATCATTTTCTTTGACATTAGTGTTTTGTTTCCGCATCAACTGGATCAACTGCCCTTGTTTCTTCGTTGACCAGTGTTTGAGGCTCATATTCAACTTGGTTCCCCTCAGATTCAGGTCCCTCCCCTAATCTTGCTCGGTTGACACTCGACACCAGCACCATTTTTAGTTGATTACCTTGTTGCTCACTACTTTGCAAGTCAGGTTTCTTGCAAAACCTACAAAGACTAGCCCATAAACATATTAGCAACCAACTACATCAGTTCTACATACACCAAACTTTCATTCAAAGCAAAAACTATCCTTAACTCAAAATCATGTTAGTAGCCAAAAGTCCTGTTGAACCATGTAGAAATCAAAATATTAACTGCAATAACTTTCCACCAGCAGCAAAAGATTGCAAACTGCCAGTTGCTTTCGCCAACAATTTCTTCAGAGCTTTTATGTGGTTCTGGTAAGATATGTTTTCCTGCCTCACCTCAGTCATTTTCTTCTCCATACTCTCAATATTCTCATCAACAACAGTAACCTTTTCCCAAAGCACCCTAATATGGTTCACACCTCAGACTGGTTTTGAGGAAAAGTAAGATATTCTCCGGACTCCATCACCCAAGTATGTTCCTTAATGAAGGCAGCAAGTTTTGGATGCTCCACATTCTTTTACAATATCTGCTTAACATGAGAAGTCACAGAAAGGGGACATTAGAAAATCTCGTCACCTATTAATGTACTACGATTGAACCCGAGACCTTGCATAGTGATATTGCTATTGCCAAAATTTCTTCTCCATACTCTCAATATTCTCATCAACAACAGTAACCTTTTCCCAAAGCACCCTAATATGGTTCGCGAGTCCTTCATTTGCTTCTGAGAATTTCTTCATTTGCTCCTCCATTTGCTGTTTTTCACCATCGTCTTGAAACACCCTATCCATTTCTTTCAGCAGAACTCTCATGTTACCAGTAACCCTTATGGTCTCCTCTTCCTGGTCGTAACTCAAGTACATCTCCAGTAATTTAAATGATACAGGAACTCAATCTCGCATCAAGAATGGTCCCTAAACTGGCCAATACACTAAGGTCATTGACAACAGGTATTAAGAATCCATGACCATAATAAAGGCTTCCACGAGTCCTTCATTTGCTTCCGAGAATTTCTTCATTTGCTCCTCCATTTGCTGTTTTTCACCATCGTCTTGAAACACCCTATCCATTTCTTTCAGCAGAACTCTCATGTTACCAGTAACCCTTATGGTCTCCTCTTCCTGGTCTTGGCTCGTTTGAGGAACCTACAACCAAAAAACCAACAATTGAGTCCAAAAAAGAAAACACCATTATTGCAGGATAGACAGCTTATGAACCCAGTATTAGGGGTCAATAGATGTCTATTGCCCCCCAATAGTGTTACGCCCCGAATTTTGAATAAAGAAATCCAAATCCGAAACGCGAAAACTCAACAAGAACAAAAAAACACTCAGAAATTTTTTTATTTAAATTAAGCAACTAAATAAAACGAGCTCAGAATGTCAATACTAGCTTGTTCTTTAGAGTCACATATTACATTACAGAGAGTTTACAAATTAAACTGAATTACAATTCAATAAATAAACATGCTCACCAACTCTCTACACAGTGGAAAACTAAAACCAAACACTTCTACGTCTAAGCTACGGAAAATATACCTCAGCTTCAACGACGGTTACTCAAGATTCTGACCTGCACAAAAACCCTACACCATGGAATAATGCACCAGTTTGAAACAACAAACCCGAAAAGCTTTTGCAAGCTCTTATAAGTAAACCTAAATAACCACAAAACACCCTTCCGACCCAAGGACAACAAATCAACACAATAATTATTTTCCAAAAGAAAAATCATTTTCTTTTTAAGGAAAACACGAGTCACCACCGTGACAAACCATCATTTGAAAGCTCAACTACAAACCAACGAAATCACTCATAACCTGTCAAGAGGAAGCATTTATCACCACAACGACGTGATAAAACATTTCTCTACTCACTACGAGTCTCAACCACAACTGCACTCTCATCATTAAAGTAAATAAAACCAGCAATCCCTGCTTAGAAAATTAGGTCAGGAGATCACTAAAAGCACACAATTCAAAATCATAGTAAATCTGCATATAGTTTAGTTCAGGAGATTACATTAAAACCAATCAATTCAGAAAACAGTAATCCCTGCATATAATTTAGTTAAGGAGATTATGAAAGCAAACAACAATTCAATAATAGAAATAAACTAGAAACAATACACCATCAATCATAGATAACACCAATCACCCAACAGCCACAACCCACATCATTTACACACAATCATCACGGGAATCATCTCACATATCACCACACTGGTTATCACAAAAGATTGTTTCCTCAACTCCAACAACCTCAAAACAATAATGAAGTCATTTTTCAAATATTGTTTTCTCAACTCAAAACCATCACCAAAATCATACTTACTTCTTTTAAAACTCAAAGCCAACAAAACCATCTTTTCTTTCCAAAACCATATATTTTCCTCAACATCACATTGCACAACAATAGTAAACTACACACTCAATTCCACCAATATATATATATTTCACGTAACTATATATATACGTAGTCACCCGCTCATGAATGCTACTAATACCAACTATAGTTCACAAATACAAAACCCGTGAAAAATAATTTTTATAATAAAACTTCATTTTACTTACCTATGAACTGTTGACGATCAAGTTCATATAATTTTAAAACAAATAATTATTTATGAAAAACGATTTCACAAATTAACCATTAGTTCTGAAAATAAAGTAACTCCGTTCATACTCACCTCAAAATCCTACTGCATCTTCACACTCTAACCAAGATAAGCATAAATCGCCGCAATCTGCTCAACACAATTCTGTCAAGTACCAATTCTGTCAAGTACCTAATTACACACAGTCTCATCTCAGTAGATGAATCATCACAAAAATTAAATTTTGAATCTCCCAATTCTATCCAAAAATCAGAAAAGTGATGCCAATCGAGGCAAAACCTCATCTGAGACCATCCAAAGTCTCTGAAACACTTCTATAGTCAATATATCAAAATTGCAAGTCGATTGGACGGATCTGATCCTCACGGATTGAAAACCGAAACAATCGAAACCGTAAATTTCCAAACAATTTCATGCGATATCCAGAATTAATGAATTGTATGTCAAAACGGTCGTATCGATAGGTAGAACATAAAGAGGGATATAAACTGTCCATGGGGTGGCCGGAGCTGGCCGGAAAACACCACCACAATGGCGACGCTGCCACCCACCCAAAGTCAAAATTTGACAAAACTTCCAACACAAAAGATCTTCATCACAACTCCAATTACAACTTTCATAACTATCACAAAATCTGAATTAAAGTCATTCGGCCGGAATTTACCACGCAAGATTTGAAACCCGAAGAACCCTAGTTTCCCTATCTACAAAATCCGTGCTCCACAGGTTGAATCGTTGCAAGCTACCTTAGGAGAATCCTTCTACGTCCTCTGGGCTCCAAAAGCCCCCAAGAATAACTGGAAATGGTAGCCGGAGGAGGGAGAATAGATGGAGGTGATTTGCAGCTCCACCGCAGAGGTTCCCGACCTTGCCTTTAGTCTACGGTTCATCTCGTGCTCGATTACCACCACAGAAATCACGAGAAGGAAGAGGCGAAGCTATTGCACTTTGCCTCGAGGCCAATGGTGGCCAGACAGCGGAGAAACAGCCGAAAAACGAAATGCCCAGAAACCAGGCTCGAGGAGAGAGAGAGAGAGAGAGAGCCAGTTTCCAAAAATGGAAATGTGGCCTTTGCAATTTTCTGATTTTTCTGTCCTTTATACCAAAATGGAAATTTCTCCCGAACGTAATAACTTTTTTATACGAATTCTGATTTTCGCGTTCCATATATGCACAAACTCGTATTGACGCGCTCTATGACTTTTGTGAATGAAGTTTTCACAAAATCAAAACGTACAAAAAAGTCAACTCTTGAATATAAACATTTTGAGCGAAAAGTCAAAATTTAACAAAACTTCCAACACAAAAGATCTTCATCTCAACTCCAATTACAACTTTCATAACTAGCACAAAGTCTGAATTGAAGCCATTTGGCCAGAATTTACCGAGAAAGGTTTGAAACCCGAAGAACCCTAGTTTCCCAATCTACAAAATCCGAGCTCCGCAGGTTGAATTGTTGCAAGCTACCTTGGGAGAATCCTTCTATGTCCTCTGGGCTCCAAAATCCCCCAAGAATCACTGAAAATGGTGGCCGGAGGAGGGAGAATCGATGGAGGTGATTTGCAGCTCCACCGCGAAGGTTCCCGGCCTTGCTGCTCCGTCTACGGTTCGTCTCGTGCTCGACTACCACCACAGAAGTCATTAGAAGGAAAAGAGGCGAAGCTATTGCACTTTGTCTCACGGCCAACGGTGGCCGGACAGCAGAGAAACGGCCTGAAAACGAAATGCCCAGAAACCGGGCTCTGAGAGAAAGAGAAAGAGAGTCAATTTCCAAAAATGGAAATGTGGCCTTCTTTGGAATTTTCTGATTTTTCTGTCCTTTATACCAAAATGGAAATTTCTCCCGAAC